>BMAO01002322.1:0-35652 GCA_019973975.1 Trichonephila clavata
AATATTCAAATTCTCTGTAATCAAGTTATATAAAAAAATGTAGAATAATTCAGAAAAATAGGACTTGGAATCTCTCTGTAGGGTCCATATCTTCAACCTGTGTGTGATTGTTATTTTTTATCATATAGAGCACACACATTGTTCATAAAGAATTTTTCTGTAAAATGCTTTCTCGGAATTTTGTATTTAGATTTTTTTAAATCAAATTTTCAATCTTATTTATGTTGTCCATATCAACTAAATTAAGTTTTTGTAATAGAATTGTCTACTTCGAAATTTTAAGCAATTGGGAAAATATATAATAGTCTTGTGTTATCACATATTCAGGGAGAATCTTTGAATGTAATTACATATAATTATTAACTAAGAAATAATAATTAATATAATAGAACTTATAGATTGTGTGTTAAAAATTGTTGCTAGCAAAAATATTCAAATGTAACTTGTCTTGCGATGAAATGATGGAATTAATAAAAATGAAGTAAAGTAAATTTTCATCTAATAAGAGTTTTACATTTGAATTTTATTGATGATCAGATATTCCGAGCTGGTCTCCCCAGCCCACATTTTGACTTGTTTGGGTTTTAAAAAGGACAAGGTCCTTCTGGACCCTCTTCTGTTTTTAGAATTCTGGATTCATGAGATTATCTTGCATTGCTAGACAATCTGGAATTAGAAACAACAAGTTAGGATTTTTAAATTTCGAACAGTTCGCTTCAAAAAGTAAAATATTCGAATAGCTTTAATCAAAAAACTAGTATTAAAGAACATTTTTTTTTGTTTGGAAAATATCATATGCATTTCGTTTGAATAGAAATGTGATAGAAATTTTTTATCATAAGTTTATTTCCTACAAACATATCCGCAGATTATCAATATCAAGAATAAATTTGAAACTTTGAGAAATGAATTATATATACAGTCGATTCTCGATAATTCGAAGTTGAAGGGACCAATGAAAAACCTCGAATTATCAAGAGGATAGGAAAAAACTCCCAAAATACACGAAAAGAAATTTTTTTCTAACACATTTAAATTTGAAACCATGTAATAAAACAACAATAGTACATATGTTAAAATTGTTCAAAAGTATTTTTAAAAAGTACATATATATTATACAGTATAAAAATGTTTTCAGAAGTTAAAAGTCTCCTGTATTAAAAGAGTACATTTATGTATTAAAAACTAATAAAAGAATACAAATTGTACATAATTAATTTTTTTGACGAAAAAATCCGTTATCTTTTTTTGTTTTATGATATTTAATCTAACTTTGTCAATAGATTTTTCCAGAATAAATGAAGTTTGAAAAATGCCCGCATCACAAAATGATTTTGAAGGGGAAAGTTGCAAATTTGTTTAGTGACACACTTTAGCTTCTGTCAGTTATCGGAGTCAATCAACTCCGATGGTTATCAAAGGGGCGACGTTACAGGGGAGACAGCAGAGACAATACTACACAAAACATATAGCTCCAACCTGTTTGCTACAAAACTCTACATGATAGGGAGTGTTTGGATTGTCGAGTTTCATTAGATAACTTCGAATTATCCACGTGTACCAAAACGTATTGTTTTAGTTCGAAATATCTGTGGGTTGAACATATACTTCGAATTAGCGAGAGGTTCGTATTATCGAAGGTTTGAATTACCGAGAGTTGACTGTATATATATATATATATATATATATACATCTCTCATTTAGCATACTATAGAATTTATAATTATAATTTAAGGCATTTAATGGCATATTATTCTGCGATTAGATTTTGGTAAAATTCTGTATTAAATTCATATGTTTTCCACTTATTACTACTAACTGAGGGCTTCTACTAAATTTTACGGAAACAAAAAAATGACCAAAATTTGCAATACTTTTGGCAGTTGAAAAAACTATAAAAAGCAAATCTGTTAAATCGATTTTCTAAATATCTCTTAGATCTCATTTTAACGCATTTTCTTTTCAGAAAATGGAGGTGGAGGACGAAGACGAGGGCAAAGAACACGTGAATGGCGCCGAACCTCTCGAAGATCCCGTCAATCTTCAGGGCACACCAGACACGGACCGAGCCAAGGAATTCGCCAAGTTGTGTATCAGCGACCACCCGTTCAAGGAAGAGCCTGGAGTCGGAAGCCGTGGGACCAGTCCAAGGCCTAGGGAAGGAGATGGGGGCAGCAGCCGCGAAGTGTCCTACCGACATCCAGGGGGTGGTGAAGGTGGCAAGCAGCCCTTGTCTGTACTTTCGACAACAGATTCAAAATTATTAAGAGAGCCACGAGAGCATCGACATCGCCGGTACCATTCCGGATACAAATCTCGATATTCCCGGGATATCTCGATCACTCAGATGGCCTTAGCGGAAGATGACAACATATCTGCCTTACAACAGGTTAGAATTCATTTTTATTTCGTCCAGAAGGTATCAGTTCATTTTGATTCCCATTACATTATATTATCGCTTCAGACCGACTTTCAAACAATGGGTCTGTACTTTCTTGTAAACCTGTAGGTACTTCCGTATTAGCGTCACTGCAGCCAAATTTGCGCCACGCAAATCGCGTCATTTTCCACCAAAATCTGACTGACCCCCCCCCCCCCCAATAAAACCTATAATAATCTTTTTATTGTTTTGATTTGTCTGGACTCGGCGACGTAACAACAGCTATTACTATTAAAAATCATTGTAACTTATATTGTGTTCCTGAACTGCATTGGGCTGTGTGTCATAGACTGATTGCGGCCATGCTTAAGTCTGGCATAAGATTTAAAAAAAAAAAACGTGAAAGAAGTTATATGTGGGAGATCAGGAAAATTAGAATACTTAACCAATATTTTCGTTTTTATCCTTTTAAAATGAGACAAATTTACAAACTTGTTAGTTGTCTCATACAAAACCATATCAACCCATTTCAGGGCCAAGGCTTTCGTACGCTACTTTTCTTATTTCTTTTAACTTTGTATTGGGGGATATTTTACAATTTTTGTGCTCAGAGATTTTATGTAAGGCCTTGAGCTTTATTGATTATATGATAATGAACATAACAGAACCTATAAATTTCTTAATAAGAGATGGTTTCTTTCTTGTAAAAATTCCAAATTTATTTTATAGGTGCTACTATTTTCTTATGGTTTTAATGGTTTGAAAAATTTTTGATGACTCTTTAAGACCTTTAAGGATATAGTTCATTTTGCTTCGATTCTATGGCGTTCTAACTGAAAACAGGAACTCTGTTTATACCAGAATAACCGTTTATATTTTTTGTTTAAGTACAATACAATTTCCAAATACTCACGACATAAAATCTTATAGACTTTCTACCGACATTTTGTCTCAATCCTGTCTCTCCATTTTTCTGTAATTCCGTCGTTTTTACCGATTAAAAAACTAGTCCCCCCTCCTTTACGTAACAGCATCCTATCTTGATCAGTCACACACACACAGATCACCTCTTCATGCTTATTCTTTACAACATGTTTCCGGGATACAAGGCCAGAAAAAAAAATTTACACATGCGTTTTTATTACATCATACACACACATTTTGTTTTTTATTACTTTTTCTAAAACTATTACCCACATATATTTAACATTCGATTAAATCTACATAAGTTTACAATTAGAATATAAGTACTTACAGCGTGAAATATATTTCATGTGATAATAATACGAGACTAACTTCTAACTAACATACCAGAGTTTCTTTACCGAATAACATTAACATTATCTGCTGCCTATTTATTGATAAATTGTTATTCATTTAAATTTCTTTTTCTGAAGATGCCTTAAAAAGTTGTTACTTAGAACATTTTTGTGATTATTTCCATAGTATTTTCAAATTATTGTCTTCGAAATCATTGAGAATAATTTGAAAAATAAGACAAGAATACTTTCTTAACGCCTATATTTATTTGCGCGAATGTAAATTCATCATTCCATTTAAGTAAAATCTCTTTTCATCATCACATCTGCGTTTTTTCAAGTTGTTAAAGACATCTTTTCCTTATAATTAACTATTTGAAATGCCCTTTACTTCGATTTGCACCGTTCAGCGCACACGTCTGCTTTCACACTTTTTTCTTTAGATAACACAAATTTTCGTATCCCAGACATCTAATTCATTTTTGAAAGATTCAACCATTTTTGTGAAAGAAAATGTATGTTTTTCTTCCCCTCTACAACCAACGTTTCCTTTCCTAGTATTTTTTGGCAGAAATATGATATGGGTTTTTGAAAATTCTAATTTATTCCTAACCTTTTCGGTTAAGAAGAATAAGGAGATGGAGCTAGAGAAAAATCCGAAATTTCCGTAACACAGTATGATATTCTTCTAAAATAAATGTCAATGAAATATATGAATCACAAAAGAAATTTTCAGCAGAACATTTGTTTTTGTTATCTTCTTCTTCAATGGCTCGACAGCCCTGGTTTTCTCCAGGCATCTCTACCTTTGGCAACTTTTCCCCCCAGTTTTTGACATATTTAGGTCTTTTTCGCCACAGTCAATCCAACTTAACGGGGTCTGCCCTGAGATCTATTTCCCATAGGCTTTGCCAGAAAGATTTTCTTGCAGCAACGATCTTCATTTATTCTAGCCAGATGACCAGCCCATTTAAGTCTCTGTAATTTGGACAAATTTTACAATATCAGGTTGTTTATTAATTTTGTAGAGTTCTAAGTTATAAATCTTCTTCTCCATGATCCATTTACTTGAATCCCACCAAGAATGCAGCGTAAGATCTTTCTCTCGAAAATTCCCAAAGTTTCCTCATCATATGAAGTCAATGGCCAAGTCTCTGATGCATAAGTCAGGACAAACCTAATAAGACTTCTGTAAAGAAACAATTTAGTTCTTAATTTGAGAAAACTGGATTTTAAATAACTCTTCAAGGCATAAAAACATCTATTTGAAGCAATGATTCTTTTACAAATTTCTGGGGCGAGCTCATTTTTGTTATTTATATCTCAGTTCCCAAATAAGTAACACTGTTAGCTTTTTTAAATTTATAATTGTTAATTTCTATGTGACTAAGTTGTAAGTCGGACTTTAAACAAGATAAATATTTAGTTTTATTCTCGTTTACATATAAGTTAATTCTCTTTTAGTACTCTGTTCTAATGCCATAAATGCATGTTTAAGAGCTGGTGGTGTTCGAGCAATAATGCCAATGTCATCAGCAAAAGCCAGTATTTGAACTGACCTTTAAAAAATATTTCCCCTAATATTGATTTTGGGTCACTATAACTTTTAAAAGTGCTATATTAAACAGGGGTCATGCCAATGCAACCCCCACCCCTCCTCCGTCGCACTCCATTTTTCACTTCAGTTTTTGTTATCAGTAACTTAAAAAAAATATTGAGAACATTTATTTTCAGAGACCCATTTAAAAAAATATATTGTTAAAGACAATTCGTTAATGATCAATTTTTCTGGGAAGCATATTTTTGACGGCCTCTGTAAATATAAATGAGTAAAAAATTACTATTTTTTAATGAATGCAAAAACTTTTATTATTTTGTATTAAAATTTCGAAGACTATAAAAATTTTAGCTTTCATTAAAATTGGAAATTTGGACATAAATTTATTTAGTCATTTTTCTAATATTTTTTTTTAAAAAAAATTGGGTTGCTTAAAAGTTTTGGTAAAAATACATCACTGTAAAAATTATAAAAATTAAAAAGTTGATTACTTTCTCCAACACTGCATTCTAGTTTCATCATCCAATATAAAATTCCAAAGCTACTTAAAGTAATTTTTATAAATGGTTGCATAAATTTATTGCCTAGGTAAACATTAAATATCTAAATAAACTAAAAGAAATACGCTATTTCAACACGAAAAAGAAATCGGTTAAAATGTAATTATTCTAACGTAAAAGCATTGGTGGGTTTTGAGTTGCCATGGTAACAAATAGATGAATCCCATGATGCATTGTTCAAAACTGTATAGGCAAATTCATCACTGATTGGTACCTTATTGAAACGCGTAATCCAAATACAGCGAATAATCATTCTCTTTTGTCAGAATTTTCTACCGGACGTTGTTTGAAGCGAGTTAATGTTAGGAGTCGGAATGAAAGGAAATAGCTAGTATTTATCACTCTGTACTTGGATAATAAACAACGTATAATTAAAATTTTAATTTAATTATATTGATGATACAATCACATTTTGTCTCGGGATTATTTTTTAAATTGTAATAAGGACTATTCCAAAATTCGTCGATGGAAGTAGATTCTATTCAATTACAGTGGAAATCGTTTAACGAGAAACAAATGGGGCTGGAACATTTTTTCGTGTTAAAAGATAATGCCAAAAAAAAATATGTATGTTGAACAAAATTAAGTTTATTAAAGGTATATATGCATTTATTTTGTACGTATTTTATTATGAACATTTTATTTTCATAGATATGTATGTTTAAATATATATCAATTGAAAAAACATTCACAAGAACTTAATGAAATTTGCTACAAAATTTAGCAAAACCAAAATCTGTACAGATTTCCATTTTTGACTTATGTTTTTGATCAACAGGTTTAAGAAGCGCCATCTTCAGTTAAAGCGAAGTAGCAGTTTGCTTTCCACTTGAGCTGTTTGCCACTATGCTCGTAAGAAAATCTTTCAAAAAAAAAAAGCCACGAACCAAACTGATTTTTTGTCACCCTGCGATGAGCTAACTCCAAACCAAATTCCAAAGCCAAAGATGAGATGTTTTTGTGTGGCATTTGTAGTGGCTATTCCGAGGTTATTTCAAAGACAAATTAGCCTTCTTTCTACCTCTCTTTCATTCCACACCCCTCTTAAATCTCGCTTGCACAATTGGTGTTTTCCGTATTTTGTTCATTCTCAAAAAGAAAATTTTTCGTGTTAAGCGATTTTCATTTCGTGTTAAGAGGGGGCAATGCATGAAAATACATAGTACTTTGTCGAGACCATTGTAATATCTCGTGTTAACTGATGTTTCGTCTTAAGCGTTCTCGTGTTAAACGTATTTTACTGTACGTTTTTCCCATCGTCCGTCATAGTCGCTATTACTACACATTCCCATTAAAACTTTATTTCGGCTTATAATAATATAGTTAATGTTTAAGACTCAGTATAATAGAAGTTCTCCTTTAAACATTATTTTATTTGACTCTAGCTGTTAAATACAGAACTTGGTGGATCACCAAATGAAGTGGCGCGCTTAAGCTCTTTAAAATGTGAGAAAAAAACTTTTCAAGTTTTGACACAAGTCGCCAGAAATGATGCCAACGTGGCTGTATTTGTAATTCTTTGAATAATTAGTTTTAAGCAATTAATTTTTATTGATTATTATAATTAAATTACTGTATTGTCATCCAAAATAATCGTGTATATAAAATTTAGCTCAATTGAATGCTTTAAAATACATTTTACTAACGATTGAAAATTAGAACAAGGTAAATATAGACAGTGAGCTAATATAGGAATTGAAACAAGATATCAATCATTGGCATGGCCAAGTAATTTTAGCGCGTTTTTCACATGTTGTATTTTACAATAATGCAACGAATGAACTTTTTACTAACAGAAAGTAGTGTACTATACTTAAAAATTTTTTTTTTAATTATTAAATTTAAATATGATTCGGCTCATCTAGGGCACAAATGCGACCAAATGCCGAAAACCCGAGGTCAATCGGTTAATTATTGGCTGAGAAAAAGGCACGACAAAATGTGGAACGAAGACGAGGACGAAATTTGCGTCCTAATAGCGCTTTTTTTACACTACGCGTGAAAAGCGCGCTAAAAAGAGGTTGACAATCACTAATCAAAGTGTTAACATATACATTGGCTCTGTTTCTTCACATATGCAGATTTAGTAAATCGATGAGATTTTGTTTGAATCTTATTAAACTTTTCATTATTTAGTGCAATAGTTTAGAGTTTGTACGAATGATCCATTTGTGAAATCCAAATAGTTAAAAAAAGAATTTAATGCCTACCTATCTCGTTTATGTTGATTATTATTTTCGTTAAAATCATTTCCATTTTTTAAGAACTTACGAACATAAATCCGTACGTATTTTGAATTGAGGTATGAATTTGTGTCCTCATTCATCTCAGGTTCTTATGAAATCAGGAGTCTTACAACTAATTTTAATCGAATTTTAGAATACATTGATCGATGTCAAAAAATAATCTGTTGTATGTAGATCGATAATAAAACTTAAATCAATTAATGAAACTTAATTTTTCCCCCTTGGATGTTCTTCACCAATAAACACAATTAAGCCCTTATACAAAATAAAATACTGTTTTTTTTTAAAACTTTTTTACCTGACATTTTATGGGATTTACATTATTTTATCAAATACAAAATGGCTGTTCGAAAGCATTCAGGAGATCATATTTCAATAAATAATTTACAATCTGAAAATTTATTGAGTAAGCATTAATTATCCGATATCTGCATTTAGATTGAAGTTAAGTGCCAAGTCAATAAATTATATATTTATTTGTACCCATTGATTCAAAATAATTTTAGTTTTCCCATAATGTTTCTGTTTCAAATTTGCAAAATATGTTGTCTTTGTGAACTTCATGCAATTTCTGCTTCATTACTCATAAATAAAACTACCTGTTTTAAATTTAAATGAGAAACTCCGTACGAACGTAGAGAACTGATGTAAATAAATTTTACTACGCTTCAGATGATTCAATATTTTCCTTTCTACTTAAACTAAAAGAGAAAAAAAATATAGTTATGAAGTTATCGTAAAAGCAATGCTTATTTTTTTTCTTTACGTCAATAAGCTGATTGAATCCAGTGAATATAAATAGAAAAATTGACTAGAGGCAATGAAAATATTTCTTGGCTTTAGAAATTCCAGTTCTAGATTAAAGTATTTTCCCAATGTGTCTGCTCTTATATTCTTTTTCACAATATTCGTTTCTCGAACGTTGGATTTCGATGAAAGAACGATTTATTATCTATCGAAAAAAAAAAGCATGGAGTGAATATATATTTTTACTGCAGCTGAATCTAAAATTATTTACTGCTTTTTATTTGGATAAAATAAGAAACTTTGTTGGTGAGTTTTTTAGTGCGCCTTTCGAAGTTTTATTTAATACTTTAGATGTACTCTTAAGATTATTCTGTAAAATAAATATTGTAAAAAAATGCATTATATATATATGAAGTAGCATTATTGAGTATTATGTTATAATGAGCTTTAAATCAGTCTCATTTTTAAGAAGAACACATTTTTAATTTTTTAAAATTTTATTCGAAATTTGTGTTTGTGAAAATTGTTTTTTATACTAAGTTTTAAATTGCTTTTCATTTGGATTCTTTTCTTAAATATCCCTTCACACTACATATATCCTTTTATTTTATACATACATTTTTTGTGTACGAATTTATATTTTATGCAATATTTTTTTAGATTGCAATCAAATTTATGTGTTATTTTTTGTATCCAGATCATTCTTTAAAATATTAAATTATAGTTAAGTAATAATAATTTTATGTGTAATTCCATATTAGGATTTTCTTATAGCTTTATCATCATCGGCTTGGAATAAAATGTTTCAATTTTTTTCTGCATCTAAATATAAAATTAGGAATACTTTTTCTGAATGACTGGCAAGCACATCTACGGCTTTATTATCAAAGATATTCCCGCAATTACTGCAAAACTTCAACGGAATTACGTTCTTATTTGTTCCGTGACTGAAATAATTAATTTCTTTCAGGTAACAAAAGGTGGTGCTGCTGCCGTAACTTTGGCTTCCAAATGGCAAGTGTCCTTTGATGACAGTGAAGAAACTGATAATGAAGTGGAGGCTAAAGACAACCTCACCTCACCTGAGCATCGACCACTCATTGCTCAAGACTCCCCCTCCAAACTATCGCACGCAGGACCTTCCTTTTGGCCTAATTCTGGTGCCTCCAACAAATCGGGTCCCAACCATAACCCACAAATGCAAATTTTGACTCTAGCCCTCAGGGAACGCGAACGAATAAAACGCTTAGAAAAACAAGCTGGTATTTATCAAACGAGCAATACGGAAATGGAGCTTCATAGGTATATGGCAAGCCTTAATAAAGCATTTGGGGATTTGGAAGATAAATGGCGTAAGAGCGGGATTATCAATCGCTTATACCCGAAAGAATTGCTTAATACCACCAGAACGTGGAGTTGTCCAAACTTATCTCCAGGAATCCAAGTTCTTCCCGTAAAATATAGCTCTTCAGACACCAACCTTCAGGAGCTTCAAAGAAGTGAAGAAAGGATTCCTGAAAAAAGGAACGTGCCTTCCAGACGTCATTCTGCTGATGTACAGGCAAGCTCAGGCATTGTTGGCGATTTCAAACGATGGTCTATGGGTTCCACCTTTGAAAAAATTACCAAGAAATTACCAAAGAAGGAAGATGTGCATCTCAAATCAAATGAAGAGGCGCACAATGAAGGTATTAAATCGGCTCCTATACCATCAAGTGTAAAGCCAAAAAGCATCCTCAGGAAATCTGGTTCAGATCAACCTTTGGTGCAAAACAATCACAGGAATGAATCCTCTGAAAAGGTCTTCAACAATAAGTTAGTCGTTACGACCATAGAATGGGAATCGAATGATAAAATTGGAAATGTTGTTAAGCATGAGGTAGAAAGTCCAACATTAGAAAGACAATCGCCAGCCACCCCCTTAGCCGACATCGCGCGACTCCACCTCGAGGAACCATCTGTTTACTTTGATGCTCCTCAACCTAATGAGGAGGATTCGGACGATGCACGGCGAAACGGAGGTGCTGACGATGAAGAATTTGACACCCCACCCAAGGATGATGTTCATTCTACCAGCAACATATCAGAGACGCGTTATGATGAGGCTTTACAGTACAGGAAAAGATCACCAACACCTCCTAATCGATCAGGTATCATGTACTCGTCAGGTATGCGGCGGAAGCTAAAAGATGTCGACTTCCATGTTGCTGAAGCCGTCATCGAGGAAGACAAGGAAGGTGGTTCAGCATCCGATTGCCAGTCGCCTCGGAGACAGGATTCAGTGACGCAAACACGTCCGCAGACTGATCCACCTTTTTCACGATCTGGCAGCAATAGCGATGATTTTATACGGTCCACAATACCTGTCCATATGATGGACACTTGTCGTGAACCCACGCCAGAAACGGACTCTGACAGTTGGAGGGTTCCTAAGACTGGCTCAGAAGAGAGCATACGGCCGCCATATATGCTCAAGCCTTATAATCGCAGGCGTCCACGATCCATGATTGAAGGTAATCCACGATTGGCATATCCCAGGGACGGCAACCGAAGCCCAAATGGGAAGTACACTGTTGATTTTACCGCGAAGCCATACCGAGCAGGCGATAAGTCTCCCAGGACGACGACTCCCATGCTCCCAACGCGTTCTGGCGTCAAGCAGAAAACGCCACCAGTAACATCTGATTTGGCGAACGATCAGAGTGGTGTCCAAAGTTCCCGAAGTGCGTCCAGTTCTAGGGAAGAATCAGACTATGTAGAGGCTAACAATAGGATGCCATTAACGCAGAAACGTAGTGATTTCTTCACCAGAAGTATCAGCTGGGACGCTAAATTTAGGAAAGAACGATCTCCGAATTCTCGTAAGACAACCGAGGACAAATATGTCAGAGCAGATATGAACGATTGGAGAGGACGATATTCTAGAAGGCGTCAACGGGCAGTGATGTCCGGGAGTAGTGAGTCCCGGATTCCTCGTCCAAAGGGACGTCTGAGAGTCGCTGAGTCAGAAGAACCTGTACCGAACGACTTTCAGCAACCAGAACAGAGGTGCCTGGGTAGTGTGAGGTCTGGTGAGCAGCAGGTGAAATCCCCAGTGTCTTCGTCCTTGCCTACCCTTCAGAACGAGCGAGTGCCGCAAACAGAGGTGCATAGGAGTTGTAAAAGTGAAGTGATGATACCGAGGTTTAGGCCTGAAAGTGGAGGTTCTGCTTATGTGCAACCTAGGTAAGTCACGAGTATTTTGATCTCAGCTTAAGGTGTATTTATTTGAAATTTTACAGCTACTCTAAATAATGCATAATTTTTGGATATTGGAGTAAATTCTATTACAATTATAGAAAAGATAAAATTAATAATAATTTCTCTCATTTCAAAATTACTGCTGATAAACTACACTCAGAGTAAAGTAAACAAACGTCACTAGTTTCTTGCTACTTGCCAATGAATTTATCAACTGATCTATCGTGTGTAGTGACAATAAATAGAAATTTAATTATTTTATCTTTTGAAAGGTCTTGTCAATCGTTGAAAGTAATATTTAATTCTTATAGGTTATTAGTTCTTTATTTGTATAAATGATGTTGTGCGTATTTCTAAAAGACGATGGAATTTTTAAACAATTACTTTAAAAAAATCTTTATCCTTGCCATTTGATTTTCTATAATTTCTAAAATTATTTTTTCCCTTTTTATCGTCCCGGATATTCAGTTTTATTCAAACATACTAGAAGTCTAAAATTAGAAAAAAGAATAACAAACTGTAACATAACGATATAAATTTGTCATGAACTGAGTTTTTATCCATGTGTTTAAATAGTTTCTGTCGTGGAAATAAAATTACAATATAACTCGGATAGGAGGAAAAAACGGGCTTAATAACCCTCGTGATATAAATGTGACCCAAAGTGTCGTGAATTCATGACTTTTGAAATATGACATCAGTTCTTATGAAATATGAAAGTTCTTATAACCTGCAACATATGGTCGTATTCAAAGCTGATACATATAAATGATGGATTTTCTCTATAGATGGGTATATGAATACAATAATCAGTGGCGTAACGGAGAATATTAGGGCCCCCCTGCAAAATCAGGTTTTAGGCCCTAAGCCCAAATACGTACTTGACGTCGGTCAAGCTTCGGGCCCCCTAGAAATGGTGAGCCCCCCGCAACGTTGGGGTGTACTTTACGCCACTGACAATAATGCTACTTACACATGTTTTATTCAAAACATTATTTAAAATAAAAAATTTTAAGAAAAATGTATCGCGGTGCTTGTTGCATTTACAATTAGTAATGCAAATTAAAACAAAAGTTACGGTGCTTATTGGACTCTGTTATTAAATGCTCGCGGACATTTGTAACACTATTTATTTATACAAATGCCACAGAAATTTGGTCACTAGGCCATTAGTTTCGATCTAGTTTTCCAATACTTGAGAACAATAAAGCTAAAAGACAATAATGCAGCGCATTCGTTTATATGGTCCTTGTCCATGGACTCTCCAGAGTCACAAAGAGTACAGGCTGAAGTGTTCTTCAGTCGTATTTTAAAAAGATGGGCATTCAAACAATCGCGTCCAGTCAAAAGACGAAATAACGCCACGGCTACAGGACGAGGAAAATCCGGAATGCTGGGCTTTGAACTAGTGAGATACTCCCAGGCCTTTCCCTTAGCTTCATTTGATAGGTAGGAGAGGCAAACCTCCTTTTAAATCACAACTTAATTAGGAGTTTTGCAGAATTAAAAGTCATGGTTATTAGTGGTTTGAAGAATAATCGTTCCCTTCTTTGCCAGGAAATCGGCCCTTTCATTTCCCTCGATGCCACTATAAAAAGGAATCCACTGCAAGCCAATTGAGTCCAACAGTGTTGAGAATCTTTCTACATTCATAAATTCGTTCAGAAGTGCAAACTTTATTGTTGCTATAAAAAAAAAATAACAGCCCGAAGAAAATAACTCTCCCGAGCTCTTAATTGATTCAAAGCAATAAAAATAGCCTCAACTTCACCAATAAAATTGGTAGTATCTCTCCCTACTGCCTTATAGAATGCAAAATGGTTACAATAGACTCCTGCACCAGCTCCAGTACCTTTCTCAATCACAGATCAACAGTATTCATAGTCTGAACATGTCAGTTCTCGAGAGTATCTGAGATCTCTTCACTCTGAGGGATTTGGCCACACCTCTCTGAAAATCACAAGACACCATGTTCTTTTTCGATTGGTTATAGCTGGAATCATAACTTCAACTATTGGTTTCTGGGCAGCGAATGGAAAACACCTGCATTCACAATAAAAATTTGGCGCGGGTTCACTGGGGTTCCTTATCTCCATTAGAATTTTTATCCTTAGTCTTAAAATCTATGTGCGGTAGGTGTAATCCGAACTTTCCTCCTACTAAAGAGCTGCACGTTAGTCGATCCTTTTGTCAGAATGTGAAAGGCACCGCACTGGAAATCCGTTCCTTAAGTAAGGTTCCGTGCTCATCAGTGCCAGTGTATCCATTAGGCGTCCGGATAAGCTGGATTTGAACCAGAATTTCTGGTTATAAATTTCGATCCGCCAATGGCAAGGGGGCCTGTCGATCTTTTGTGGCAAGGTCCGAAATGAGCTTTAATCAGCGCTGATGACCTTTGTGAAAAAAATTTGTACAAAATGTGTATGAATTAAAATACTGAGATTACTTTTATGCGATGAATGTAATTATTTTTAAAGCTTTTTTTTACTACGAATATAATTAGTACAAAATATGTCATTTTAGTATTCTTGCATTTATCTTTTATCCCTGAACAGCTAGTATCATCTGGGTATTGGATTTATATATCCCCACCCTCATATTCAGTTCATTCCTCTTAACAAGTACCTACTTAGCAAATAAATTTTTTTAGTTTTATTTTGATTAGATCTGTATTCGGTCGGTGTTTAATATAGTTTATTGTATTGCATTTACAATCCATATTTTGTCTGTCTACAATCAAAATTGTTCTCGGCGATATGTCTGTATTTGGAATCATGATCTTATTCAGATTAATCATGAATTAGTAATTCATTTATCGCCTCACAAACACGCTAAGAAACCTTGTTTAATTGTAATTTTATTTTTAAAGAAATGAATCATTAGGTTGTTATACACTGGCGTAGTTAGTTCTGAGTGGGCCCGGTATCAAAATTCCTTCGGGGCCCTTTTTTAAATATGGAAGCCATGTTAGTGGGACTATAGTTGCACACGTTGAGGCCCCTATTGTTGCAGTTATTGATTTTTATTTCCATTGTTAAAACGAATTACTCATTTTTGCTCTGTTGCAGGCATGATCCTTAGTGCGAACTTTCTTATAGTGTGTCCGATTATTTATTCACTTTTTTTTCTTAACTTCTTAGCAAGGTATAATACAGAGGTTCCCAAACTTTTTTGTATCGTAGACCCCTTACCATGGTTTTCGGTTTGGGGTGGACCCCTGCTTAATTAATATTAAAATTTAATTAATAAAATTAATTGTTAAATAAACTAACTAAACAACAAACAAATTATTTTAATGGGAGGGATGAATCTCTAGCACAACAATATCAAATTTTTAACATTTGGTATCAATCTTTTCTGGTTTAATTTTAAATCGCCTCTGTTAGTAGTATCCAGTTTTTTTTCTTTCGAGATTGGCAACCGCGCTGAAACTCCTTGACTCTAGGAAAATCAATGAAAAACTTCCTCGTGATGTTCCATAAGTCGGGACAAATAACAGGTTTGACTTTTTAAAGCCAAATTCCTGGCATCCGTTTCTAAACTTTAAGATTTTCATCAGTGCTTATTAGTTCCTATTGTAATGTGACATTTGTTTCAATATGACCATATGAATTCATTGCCTACTGTGGTATTGCCATATAATCAAAGCATTCTCAAACCTGGTTTCAAAATCTGAACAAAAGGCATTTAAATGTTAAACGTAGGTTAAAACGTTCTGATAGATTGTCCGTGACAAATTTAGGAAATTTAGTACCTCCGGTATTATACTTCTTTAGCTTAAGTCAGGAAAGAAAAGCTGAAATGGCTCTTGTTTTAATAAAATTTATGCTGTCATTTTGTAAATGCAAATTAACCTCATTAAATTTAGTAAATAAATCTGTTAAATATGTAACATTTGGTTAACATTTATAATTATATGAATTTTCTTTTAAAATTAAAGTCACGATCTAGTTTAATGAGAGCCAGTATCACATAGACCCCCACTTACACCTCATGGACCCCCGAATTAATTTTGGGCTTACGTAGACCCCTGGGGGTCTATATAGATCACTTTGGGAATCACTGGTATAATAGATAGAATGGTACAATAGGTTAACCAAACTCATTGTTAACTATTTCTATAGAGGCGCATTTAATCTGCCAATATAATATACAGTGGCATACACAGACTAAGAGGGGAAAGGGTACTCTCTAAGAGGGGAAAGGGTATTTTCTAAAAATCAAATGTAGAGAAAAGCGTCTAGGGGTAATCTCTATGGTAAAAATTAAAAATGTGTTGGTTTATGAAAGATCCATTTCCTTGTGTATGTCACTCATACGTAATTTGGACTCGCATCCAGTGCGCAACGTCTTACATTCGATACGAAGCAATAAAAATACTTTACAAACAAGTACAAATGCATATGGTCGTACTTTCGCTCATTGCGAGCTTAGTGTGAATCCAGCTTAATTATCATGCTTTCCACAAATCTGTACTTTTTTTTCACAATTCTTACTATCAGCTCCCACTCTATATATTTATCTTGTTCAAATTTTCAATCGTTAATAAAATGCATCTTAAAGCACTCAGTTGAGCTGAAATTTTATATACACGATCATTTTGGATGACAATACAGTAATTTAATTACAATGAATAAAAATTGATTAAAACTAATTAATTATTTAAAGCATTACAAATACAGCCACGTTGGCATCATTTTTGGCCACTTACTGACCATTTTGGCGACTTGTGTCAAAACTTGAAAAGGTTTTTTTCTCACACTCCCATTTTAAAGCGCTCATTTGAGCTGAAATTTTCTTTTCACTATTTTTTGGATAACAATACGATAATTTAATTCTAATCAATTGATTGAAATAAATTATTTAATGAATTACAGATACAGCCACGTTGGCTTCATTTTTAGCGACTTGGGTCAAAAATTAAAAAAGATTTTTGTTTTTGTTCCCTCACGTTTCAAAGCATTCATTTGAACCGAAATTTTATATACACGACTGTTTTGGATGCCAATACGATACTTTAAGGATAATTATTAAAAACTAATTGCCACTTAATGTTGTGATTCTATCATATGTATATACATATTTATTTTAATATGTAACTATTTAATAAAAAGTAACTAAAATAATTTTTTTCCCCTTCATCCAAGAGTGGGAATTGACTTTAAAAAATATTTTTATGTTACTTGTTTGTATGTACGAGACGTGTCCGAAAACTGAATCCCGTTTGGAAAAACTCGCATAAAAAATCTTTTCTCAAAGCAAAGTCTATTTTTACATGAAAGAGTATGTCAGAAACTATTTTCTACATAGTTACCACCATTGTTCAAACATTTGTCATATCGGGAATCCAACTTGTCTATACTTTCTTTAAAGAAAGAAGCCGCCAGTGTACAGTTTTTGTAATTTGTGGAAACTCATTACAAAGCAATCTTACCGCCTGTTTTCACGAATTTTCTCATTCACTTTTTCAACCAAACCATCATTGACAACAGACGGCCATCCACTCCGAGCTTGTCATGAACATGAGTACGCCCATCATTGAATTGTCCAACCCCCTTTCTCACCATTTAGTTAATGATGAATTTCAACTCGCTTAGCATTCCTTGCGTTCACAAATGACATTATAGAACGAACTTCACAGTCGGTGGAATCGGCAATCGTCTTAAATATTTTAAACGCTCCCTAAACACGTGTAAAAACAACACAATCCGGCTGTAATAGTGCCACTGGACTGACAACAAAACTACCACTGCGGTTGCGGTAGAACCAAACGGTACCTAGTTTCCGGACACGCCTCTTATGTCAGTTTAATATTGTGATACTTGTGTAATATTTTAGACATGTACTTATTCACGTGTCTTTCTGAAAGTTTATTATTCTAACATCGTGATTTCAGAGAGATTTGCTCCACCTTTCAGGAGAAGACGCTATCGCCCTCTGACACCAAAGGATTTACCAATGACCGGAAGTGAATCCTCCTGAGACCGGAACTCATAATGTGGGACTGAATTTTTTTTTTTAAAAAAAAAGGTCTGGCACATCTTGTGGTGGTAGCTTTTGAATAACGAAAAAGAAATAAAGGGACGAAAAGATGCTGTGATGTTAACACTCACACAACACAGAAACTTGCAAATTGAAAAAAAAAATCATTAAAACAACACTCGCTTTTTGACGAAGAAAAAAAGGGTTTTTGTGGAAAGAGTTTTTTTTGCAAGATCTAGTCACTACTTAGGCAGTTTAGGACAGAAGAATATTTAAAATAAAAAAAAAGAAAGAACTTCTAAATATTCGAATAAATAACATAACTTCCAAAGAAAAACAAAAAAACCGACGGATCAGCTTTTCATTTTGTCGGAAAACTTGTTACAGACCTCTTCGATTTTGATCCTCTACATATAAGCACTCGTCTCCCGCAAGAAATATATTTCTCAAAGTTTTTTTTTTCTCTACCAAACACAGAAAAATATCCCGGTAAATGCTTATGCAGCTGCCATCTTGTGACGCTTCTTATTCTATTGGTTTTCGAAAGAATAATTTAGTTCCTTTTTGGACTGAAAAGAGACAAGTTTGTGGTAAATCACTGGATGTGCATTGGAATTTCTTTCATCACTGTGATCAATTGCGATTGTTTTGCTGTAATAGTGCAAAAAGCATCTCATACTTCTGTACATTAAATGGACATTGTACTGAATTTTCATTCTAAGAAAAATATATCAAGTACAGTAGACTGGCCTTATGCTGGCTCGTTATTGGATAGACCAAATTCACAAAACCAATTATGAAAAAAAGTATGCTTAATATTTTTAAATAGCATTTAAAAAGAAGCAATGTGTTAAGACATTTTTCATTAAAAGTGGCGTAAGAGACTGCATATTAGTATTTGGGGGGGGGGGAAGGGGAGGGAGTTATTTCACCTTTTATTTTAAAAGGATTTGTTTTATTTAAAAAAATAATTCAAAATTAGTTCAAATGAAAAAAAAAACATTAATTTTCAGCTATAATGCTTTAAACCAAATAATTTATTACTTATCTATGATTTGTAGTGAGAAAATTTATTTCTTCTTGCCTTGAAAATGATATGGGCAACAATAACCTTTATTGTATATAATGCCTATAAATTTCTTCAATATAATAATATACAACACACAATAATCAGTACTTGGAAAAAACAAATTCTCTCAGCAAATAATTATTTTTCTAACATTAGTCTTCCAATGATGCAGTAACATATAAGGTAGTCTACTGTATTCTCTACTATGCTCTTAATACAAAACAGAATAGTTTTATATGATTATTCAAATGCTTTTTTAAGTGTCCTAGACAAAACCAAATTAGCAAACGGGTAATCTAGTCATGCTTTGCTTGCAAAGATATTTTACGTCGTATCACTTACTTCTGCTTACATTTAATATGTAAGAGCCTTAACATCGTGTTTGCTTTTTGTACAGAGTAAGGACACTATACACACACAAAGATGTTTCAAAACTTAAAATAATAGTAAACCTACTAAAGAAATTATGAAAAGCTACTATACATTCAAAAATATTCAAGGTATAACAAGCAGCATTTTTTTAAAAAAGGTCATATGACAATCAGATAATGATAATTATTCAAAAGTGAAAACAAAGAGAAAAATAATCAAGGTAAAATATAGATGCCACTTAGATTTACAGTTATTCTGAAAAAAATATATTAATGCAAGCTGATTTAATTATAAAATTTTCTTGAACCTGACATTTTATACATGCTGCATAGTAACTCTCTAAAATAATATTCGTAAAAACAGATATAAATACTAAAAACATGCAAATAATAACAAATTGGGCAAGAAAATTGACAGTAAACATTGCTTATCATTAAAAAAAATACTCGGAAGGTAGAAATGTATTAATTTAGGTGCATTTTCTCTTACTGTTGAAATACAGATGAAGCTTATTGTATAAGCTTATTTTATAAATTACTGAAACTGTAAGTATGTATTGTGGAATTTAAATATCACTACACCTATTACTTTATATATAATTTGCCCTTTGAATGTTAGAATATTTTTCCAAAAAGTGATTGTAATGGCACTGTGTTGTAAAAAATAAACTGACTTGTGTATTGATTTTGTGCCACAAAAATTGTAAGAAACGGAAATAAGTTTCAGTTCCTATTGATAAATTATTTCTTCTGCTGTAAATATTAAATGGAGAGTTTGTGTACCAATTAGTTAATGGAATCTAATAAAATAAAATAATAAAAATCTAATAATTTATTGGATGCAAATCTCATTAAAACAATTTGTGCTATTATGTTTAAATTTAAAAGAACATGAAAGTTTTCAAATGTTCTATATTTAAGGTAGTAAAATGTTGAATAAATCATATAAGAACTTTTTTTTCTGCTTGATGAAATTATAATTTTTAAAATCATTAACAATTGGATTAATTTAACACTATTATGTACTATACATTTATGTTAAAACCAATAGTTTTCTGTATTGCTATTTTGTGATCAAAAATAAACAATAAGAAGATTATAATTTAAATTAAATAAGATTTGTGTATTGTATTTTTGATTGAAGATTGCTAATAAAAATTCAGCGAAATTTGTATTGGATATACAACATATTTGAAATATAATGTATGAAATTATATTTAAAATAAAGACAACTTAAAAATTACTTAAATAACAACACCTTATGAACACAGAATATATTTTAACAGCTTATTTAAAATTTAAAAAAAATCAAGTTAATAAAAATTTCAAATACATATTTTGGATGGAGATATTTTCATTCTATTTTAATCTGAATGCAATTACACATATAGTTACAATTTTGAAAAAAAAAATACTCAAGACACTATCATACACTAAATGTATTTTGTCATTAAAACTTTTCAAGTAGTAATCAGATAATGAATCCAACTATGAAACTCAAACATATTTAGTTATATGTAACTTAAATTCACAATAAAAGAATTTAAATGATTAAAATATAAATATATGTATTCAAATATTTTTTTCCTTTTAAAAATGACACACTGCTAAAAATTTAATAACCTGTTGGATCTGATAAAAAAATTTTTTTATTGAAATTTCACTATATTTTATTAATATCTTTTTAAAGATTGTTTTTGCCTTTATTTTAGTTAATCTGCATTTAAGGAAAACACACATAATTACATTGACACATAAAAAAAAACTAACTTGAAATTATTTTATTTCCAAATAAAATAAGCAAAAAAAAAAAAAAAAATATATATATAATTAGTGAAATATTATTAAAAATTATATTTGAAAAAGCACACAGAAAATTATCTAATAATCCTTATAAATTACATTTATTTGCTACCACACTGAAAATAATATTTATTGCTCTCAAATTATAGACATATACTGAATTCCTTAACTTCATAAAATAAAAAAAAATACTTATATTATTTGAATATATATAAAACATATTAATTTTTTTAAATAATTTTATCAACTTAAAATTTAGTGATCAATTACTGCACAGTAGAAAGTAAATAATTTATTGGGAGTTCAATGATAATTTATGAGAATAATTTGATGAATGAGAGATATGTGCAGTAATTTTTTTTTTAAATTTTAAAAATGTTCCAAGATAGATATCTATAAATTTATTACCAGCTTTATCCTTTTATGAAACATTCTTTCTTTGCTAAACTAGATTTAAAATAGCATATTTTTTCATTGATACTAATAAAACAAATATACTATTTTATAAATAAAACAAAATTAGGCATAAACTTAATTGGATATTCTTTAAAATATTTAAACCTTTAAAATATTTCTGTACTTTCTTTAAGCACAGAGTTATGTAATATTTTTTTCTTTGTCTGTCATATATTTTTTGAATGAGATTCCAATGCAGCCGTTAGAATGTGAAATGTGCTATAGTATATTAACAGGATGAATTAGGTCAAGTCATTGTAAAGTTTCTGTAAAAATATTTATTGTCAATTATACTTGTGCATAAAGATGTGATAGTCTGTTTTATAAAAATATTGGAATTATATGTGTGTTATTTTATTGACCAATAATACTTTGAATTTGTTTCAAAGTCTCATTTTCAAAATTTTACACATACATTAATTTTATATACATTCCTTTTTAAGAGAATTTTATTACATCAAGACTGTAAATCACACACAGATTTGTAATAGTTTCAAAATGCTATATAATAAAATTAGATCTAAGTTAAAATGTATTTCCATTTTATATCAAAACTGTGAAATAATATTAATTCTGTGAATAAACTTTTCTTCATAATCTTACAACATTTTTTTTTACTGTTAAAAAAAATGACTAGAGTTAAAATCTAGCAATATTGGCAAACTGCATTTTCAAATATTCATTACGAAAAACATTTAAACACAAAATTGTATGCTTTTCATAATGTATTCACCTCTGAAAGTTGTATAAATTGTTGGAATTAAAAAAAAAATGTGATGCATTATGTCAATCCAAGTAAAAAAAAAAAAAGACTACAAAATTTAAAAATGACTTTAATTTTCTGAAATGATTTTCAAAATATACTATACATCAATAAATATAACTGCATATTTGCTACAAAAAATGAAACACTGTTTTGGTGGTTACAAAGTATAAAACTGTGTCTTTTAGAAATCAATATTGGTAGCAAGTAACTACCAAAACCTTTTGCACATGTTCTTGAAAGATACATATATTAGTCAACCTTTTGATTCAGCACATATATTCTAAAAAAGTTTAAAAGATACTTTACAAATTAGAGAAGAAAAGGGAATTGATGTAATGAAAAGTAAAACATTTAATATTTGAAATGGTTATTTTGAGAATAATAAATAACTCAAACAAAAAAAAAATCAAAAATTATTATATCTCTAAATGAAAAAAAGAGTTTGTAAAATTTTTTAATAAAATAAGTATAGTTTTTATGAATCAAACATCTAACTGGAACAAACAACATCTTGCATATTAACTAGTGTATAACAGAATATTAAAATAAAGCAATATAACTGTAATTAAAAAAGGGTAGTAATTCTTATTAAATACTTTTTCTTTATATTGAAGCACTTCAGATACAGCATATATCTGATACATGAAATGCTAGATATCTGATTTTGATCCATTACTTTTGAGTAATATTAAGAAGAAAAACAATAAACCTTGGAAGAAAAATAAGTTATTCTAAAATTAAAAATAAATGCAAGAATGTTGTTTAAGATGAATATGACACCAGCTATTCAAAATGAATTTTGTTTTGTGAAAAATTTAAAAAGATATAGAAATATTTTTTTCTATTATTCTATGTATTTCCAAAAGAAATTCTTTGCATCATTTTATTTACCAATGTTCAGTTATATGATGCATTTTGAGATTATTTACCTGATTTTTTTAAGATATTAAAAATTGTACGCTACAATCACAGGAAAATTTAGACCATTTTTTGCTTTACTAATTTCCTTTGTTTTTTTTTAATTGAATGCCTTAAAATTGAAATGAATATGATAATGAATACTATTTCACTCAATGTGATAAATCATAACATTATCATTTAGATCCTATTATCTTATCAATTAAATAAAATTGTACATCATTCTATTTATCTTACTGACTATAATTTGTTTTCAAAAAATGATAAATAAATAGAAATCCAAACTACTTTTTTGAACCAATTACTTAAAAAAATAGTTAAACAGATCCATGATAAATATTAGAAATAATTAACACGCATGAAAACATAATGGAAATAAATTGTATTTCATATCCATGCAATTATTTTTAAAAAAATTATAGGTATATATAAATAACTTACCCAAATATATTTATGCAGAAGCTCGACCAATCATTATGTTCTAAAAAAGAAAAGAAGAATGATACAATCAACAAAGTAATTTTTTCAACTGCTAATTCATAAATGAAAAATAAACAAATGAAAATTCCCTTTTACAGATATATGTTTTTAAGTGGATAATTAAGATTGGTTAGAAACAAAAACCAAAATTTCTCTTACATGTTAAGTACCATATTTTAAGCCTAAATTATGGGAATAATTCTTTAAAAATTTTGAAAATATTGGATGGAATGTAAAATATCAAATTAGATAAGGAATTAGGTTAAGCACAAAGCAAACTTAAAAAAATTATGTATTGTTGAAAAAGTTCTAAATAATTGTTTGAACAAAATTATTCCAGCAAGAACAAAGCAGACTCAATTGAGATTATAGACAATGGCATAATTGAGAACATTAGGGCCCCCTAGAGTCCCCCCCACAATGTGGGGGTATATGTTATGCCACTGATTATAGAGATACCATTTTAACTACAAATCATAAGCCATTTATTAACCATTTGTATCGAGAAGCTTATTGGTTCTTTTGGATTACAGGTTTAAATAAATAATTTGACTAACTTTTCATGAATTTTAAATTCATGACCTGATATCAAAATATTTGATAACTAACCAATATATATAACATTTAACACTTCAATGCAATCTCCACATCAACAAATACTACATATTCATTCAATAAAACATATGACAAAAGTAATCGCTGAATAGTAATATCACACTAAGAAGTAACAAAAGGGCTATTTGCGATTTAATTTCGAGTCAGTTAAGTTCTAACGATGCCTAACTTTTATGCTATGTCATGAGAACTTAGAGGCTTAACCAATTTAAAGTGCCATCTTGCTTTGCAATAGATCAAATAGTATATTTAAACCTATGACCAAACTAAAACAATGCTGGCCATAAGCTTGCATACAATTACGATAACTCAGCTACTATGGCCCAAACCAGTCTGGATAAAAGGTCTAAATATCTGTGACATCAGCAAAACTTGTCAAGTATATCACTGCAAAAACATATTTAATCAGGAAATCTTTCTTCATATGGTTTTAGAATGTATACAAGAACATCTACTTGCTATATAAAATAATAATAATTAAGCTAAATTAAAATTTACATCAGGCAACAGACTTTAACAACTCTAGACTAGACAAACTCTCCTTTTACAACCTCAAAAGGATACTGTACTTGAACATTTTTATAAAACTAGCAGCTTATGATATATATATATATACAATAATTATTTTTGTGTACTAATAAATGTTAAGATGCATACAAATTGTTTTAATGAAGGCAAAACATATTCCTGCTAATGACCATCCAAATATGTAAACTAAAGTTCAGTTAACATGTCCAAATTTTTCCGAATCAGGTATAGAAATCTTTGTAAATTTATAATCAAGTTTTTAATGTAAATAATGGTGTGTGTGTGTAAATAATTATTTACACTGGCAAAAGGGAAACAAGTTTTTCGTTTTATCTAAACTCTGTGATTAAAAATTATCACTATGAACAAAAATTTCTATGCAGTATGAATGACCAAAAAGCAGAGAAATCATACCAAATATCAGAAAATATTAATTAATATTAAACTTGTTTATTTAAAGCTAGTACTTAAGATATAATCAAAAATACTTTGTATAGAATAATTAAATAAGAATTAAAAGCACCAAAATCAGTTATTACAATACTCTTTTCATGATTAAACTATACTAAACTCTCAGTTCACTACATTATTTAGATATATAGGACTAATTGAGTATATTCAAAGATGAATTAAAATGAAAATGTTATACAAGTCAGATCTATCATATTATAGGAATAAAATGAAATAATCAGCAAAGATGCATAATATATTGAAAAAAAAAATTAATACATTGATAAATATGAATATTTTGATATTCAAAGATTCTAATAATACTTATATTTACTTTCATGCTATTATACAGCAAATAATCACATACACATTTGCATAACAGTTAAGTTTACAGGTATATATTTAGCACTTATAAATTGTATGAAATTTAATACCATAAAAATATTTGATTTCTCTATATCTTTTAAATCGTAACTAGTAAGTACTGATTATAATATTGTATTCGTTTTTTAAAATCATGTACCATTTCCTGTTTAGAATCTTTTCATTTGCATTTAATGTATATTAATCATCAAGTGTTTTTTTCTTGTAATCCAATAATACCTTTAACAAATAATGAAAAATTACACTGAAATCCTAAAAATAACACCAAAATTTAAAATCTCACTTTCATAGGCTGGCAAGCATCTAACGCAGTCACACCTAGGCTTCTCATTAATACAAATGGAGTAAACTCAGTTTTATACAATCTGTTTAAAGCATCAATTGCAAACATGGTAGGAATAACATGTCTTTGCCTTTTGGTTTCATACTCTAGTAAGTTGTTAAGACTACCTATAAAATAAGTAAAAACTGAATTTTTAATGCCTTGTTCAAAAAATAATGGTTTAAAAATTAGCAATGATTTTGTTTATAAAAATACAATTTGAAAATAATTTAATTTTTTTAAACATATTTAAGAATTGTCAATTAAAATGTTATATAGAAACTTAAACAATTAAAAATGTATCTACACCATGAAAATTCACAATTTTTTGTATTATAGTTAAATATTATTAAAAAGCATAGGAAGTTTTTTAAATATAATTAGAAAATAATTATTTTTCAATGCCACACTAAAGATACAATGAGATTTAGTTCAATCATTTTGAGAATTATTTATACATAAAGAATAAATGTGATATACAAATGATTGAGTAGATGTATTGTTTTGACCAATCAATAAGCAAAAATAAGCTTTTCATATAAACAGGAATATTATCTCTTAAATAAATGATGAATAAATATTTTTTCCTGAGAACTGATACCCCACTGTTCTTAAAGTACAACAAAGGAAAGACATAAATATAAATGCATTTGTTATTTTATAAAATCAGTAAATTTTATGCTTAAAATTATATATTTAAAACTTTTACTAAATAGATACTTATATCATAAGGATAAAATAGTTAAAAACTGGGTTAACCCCTTCTCTGTCGGCGTCGCATCTCATACGTTTGGCAATTTTGTGCCCGTATAGTCGGTGTCGCATGTCATGCGACGAAGGAAAAAATTGCATCACTGAAATTGAATTGGTTGCTACGCAGACCCCTCTGTGAATTCTGCGATTATTTTTTGTATTTCCGAATATTTCTAAGAGATGGCGCAACTAGTAATACTTTTTTCACAATTTTCCAAGCTAGATTTCTGGCTCGAAACAAAACAGAACCATTTTGTACTGTTTGAACCATACTGTAGCATTTCGACGTGGAAAAGCTCTTATTTTGAAATGTAAGGATAAAAAAGATGTATCACTTATTTCAACTATTCATACTTCAGAGATGATTGCAGTGAGATCATCTAAAGAAGAAAAGCTGAAGCCGAAGATTGTTGTAGACTATAATGACACTATGGGTGGCGTCGATCGTGCTGACCAAAATTTGGCATCTTATGCCATCCCAAGAAAATATGGGGAAAAGTATTACCGAAAAATATTTTTTCATATTTTCGATCAATGCATTTGGAATTCTTATGTTTTATATAAGAAAATAAGTGGTTCTAAATCGCAGCTTCAGTTTCGATTACATTTGGTCAATGAAATGGTTATAAAGTAACACTCAGAATCAATGGGCAGCAAAAGAGGTAGGCCCTTACTCAAAACACCACTTCGACTTACTGAGAGACATTTTGTGAAATTTATTCCACCAACTGAGAAGAAAGAAAAACCAGCGAGAAAATGTTTCATCTGTTGCAGGAAACGAGACAGTGACGGTAAAAAGATAAGAAAGGAAACGAGGTATTATTGTGAGAAGTGTGATGTTGGACTTTGCGCAGTACCATGCTTTGAAAAATTTCACACTCAGCGTGATATCTATTAGAATTTGAAGTAAAAAACTATTCACTATGCTTTTTACATTCATAACCAAGATTTTTTTTTATAATGTAAGGAAAAATGCTGCAATAAATGATTTAGGTTTTGTGATAAATGTTGTTTTTACACCCTGATGTCCAAGATAGATTGTAAAACTGTTTGCTAAAGGTAAGGTTGGAAAACCACTTTCTAAAATATTTTTTACATAATTTTAATAGTTTTTTTTATGTACATATTTTTTTGTGTTACTTTTATTTCTCAAATATTAACCTCAAAGCAATAACATAAATAAATATAGTATCAGAGTATATTTTCTTAAGCCAAAATCTTGATGCATTGCAGTGAAAACTGGAGATCAGTAGACGAGATATAATATATTGGACCACCCGTAAGTCTAGAAAAAACTGCTTTCTGACAAAAAAAAAATTGCATTTTTAAATTTAGACTAGAGTACATATTAAATTTCAGCAATTAAAAAAAATGTTTTTTTTGGACCGGAAATTCGAAAAAAAATCCGACAGAGAAGGGGTTAATTTTGAACTGTGATAAATAGGTAAATAAACAAAAAATCCTTAAGAGGTAAAAGTCAAAAAGTTTAAAATTTTATATAAATTGAATAAGAAAAACATGTTCATCAAAAAAAAAATGAAAAACAAAAATCCTTAAATTAATTTTTCAAAGATTAACTTTTAATAATTTTTTGTTACATATTGGCTCACTAATTAAATAAAAATATTACTTACCAATACACTCTCCATCATAGACAGATTTCTCTAAGCATTCAGTTAAGCATTTAACATCACCAAATCCAAGGTTAACTCCTTGTCCAGCTAATGGATGAACACGATGAGCAGAGTCTCTGGGGAGGAAGGACATAAAATATAGTTACATAGCCACAAATTTGGAACTTAATAAATGTTTAGATACTCAACAAGAAAATGTTGATCCAATTTTTTAAATGTAGGTCAGAAAATAGTATTCTTATTTGAAAACTAGCTGTACCCTGCCACGCGTTGCTGTGGCTCAGTCTGGTTAAAAAGAAAGCACATGTTTTCAGTATGTTTAAACATTTACATTGGAGGTATGATTTTTTATTTAAAAATGTATAAATATATATACACAAAACTTTACTTAACCAATATCATTTGTAATTTGTTAACCAACTTATTTTTGTCCTTATGTTATGATCTTAAATTTATTGACATTGTATTTATAGTGGAGAACTCAAATTGGAAGATAAATTTTAAATGGCTCTACTCTGGATTCCTTGAGGGCAATGGGTTAGTTTTACAATGCTAATGGATATTTCTGTTAAACCAGAGATGTGTTCAAAAATGCACATTTCTCTAAACAATATCATTTGGAAACATGAATTGTATTTTTTGATGTTATACAGGGAATGTTTTGATTCCGCAGCATATCTGGCGAGCAAAGCTTTTAATTGCACTGGTGGTTCTCGAAGTTCAGACAGTTTAATTTTTCCAGCAGTACAAAACATTCTTTTTGCTTCTCCCTTAAATTTCAGAGAATTGCAATAAAGATACACTTCAGTCATTCTGCTGATGAGAACATGCTGGCTCAACCTATGATCTTTCACTGGATTGTACCGGAATGCAAGGTGACTTGATGTGTGATTGCTCATTCCAAAATCATGTTTGACGCTGATGAGCTGTTTCTGGTTGACATCTTTTAACCACTCACAACCTACTGTATTCCTTTTGTTGAGAACAGAGCAGATCTGAATGCTAAACATGAATGATGGGCTCGCAAATGTGCATCCTCAAGTTTGGCTGCTTGTTGCTCTGCTGCACCCTCAGCATGTGCTTGTGCCATTCTTTGTCTGCTTTTCTCGTTTGTTGATGCCTGTTCCTCCTCAATTTGATGTGCAATTACATTCGTTGCACTACTTTTGCCTTTTGTGAGTATGATGACCTATGTTTGATTTCCTGAAAGGCATTTTTACATAGTGAAGCTAACTGACTGCACTTAAAAAGAAAAAAGTTAAAGCAAAAACATAAAATTTCAAAACATTAAAAGGGGGGGGGGGGAGAATCAGGAACAAAAAGAAAGGGAAGAAACTTAAAAAATGCTAATGAAATATTTAACTTCTATTGTGCATGAATTAACACAGTTCAATTCCAATGCAAAGAGAGGTTGAAGATATTTTTATTCGAATATGCAAGACAAATTCAAATATAAGCACGGATTTCGCAGTAGAAATCTACAACGAAGTATTGATAATGATGGAAGATTTTTGCAATTTACTATTCAATTAGCATTAGCAATTGTTATCAACAAATTTAAGAACCTATCTTAAAAACAGAGTGGCTTTTATCTAAACACTGACTGCTTCATACATGGACAATTATTTGTTGTATGGGTACTTAAATATTAGAATCACTGTGCAGCCAAATTGCTGCCATGCAAATCACACTATTTTCCATCCAAATCTGTTTTTTTCCCCATAAAAAATGTGTTAGAATCTTTTGGATATTAAAGTGTGATATGCATGGCACCAATTTTGTTTACAATGATGCTAACACATAAGTACTATTGTGTATTCCAGAGCAGCTGTCACCAATTAGTGATAGGAATTGGTTAGAAATTTTGAATGGTCCACAGAAAAACTGGCACATTATTTATACTTTTATGAAGATTCAGTTTAAAAAAAAGATGAGCATCAAAAAACATATTATGGATTATACTTTGCTAAAAACTTTTAATTACCAATTTTAACAAATTTCCCGAGTTAAGCAATTTTTTAGCTATTTTTTCAGATTTTCCATCGAAACTTGAAAGTTAGCTTTGGTAACTATAGTAAATTGGTCGTAAAACACTTCAGTCTGTTGATTGTTGGTATGTTATTGCTTTTCATGAAGTTTATTTTCAGGTGTATGGGAACGTAAATAAAGATGCATATATGGCTATAGTGGTCCACAAATTATAAAGTTATACATTAAGTGGTTCATGAAGTGCTGAAGTTGGCAACTGTTGTTCTAGATTAGGCAAACCAGACAATTTCTGTATCTGCACAGACAATGAAGCAACACAAAATATCTACCCATAAGCATTGTAAAATTAACCCTTTAACCACAAGAAGAGCCATTTTAAATTTATTTTCAAACTTGGCACCTCCCCACAATGTAAATAATTTTAGATTTATAACATAAGGGCAAAAAAAAACTCATAATAACTTGGAGTATTCAGTTAAATTACAAATGAAATCTGTTTAGGAAAGTTTGTGTATATTCACACATTTTTTAATAAAAAAAAAGTCATACCTCAAGTGTAAGCAGTCAAACATATTAGAAATGAGCGCTTTCTCTTTTTTTTCTTTTTAACCAGACTGAGCCACATGAATGCATGACTGGGTACAGCTACCTATAACAAACTTAAATGTCAAAAAGCTATCAAAAAAAAAGTTCAATATTTTGATGAAATCACCAAAAACAGTTCCAAACAAAGATACTATTGGAACTATGTCAACCCCAATTTTCTGTGTGTCGCACATGGTGAATTGGCAACCATGTGCTTCCTTTTATATAATGTTGCAAATACAGTTGCGATAATATGTAAATACCAAAATATACATCAGATAACATGAATTTTCCCATTTGTAGATCCCCACAGTAACATCAAATAAAATTTTGAAATCACACAAAATAGATCCTTTGCGAATCTAATGTTATTGTCCCAACTCTTAGAAATTTCAACAATTTAGTGGAAAAATTCACAGCCAGGTGCAAAAAAAATTTATTATTGTGTAAAAACAATCATATAATAAGTTTCCCTTTTTGAATGCATATTGCAGCATTTGGTAATGTCTTATGATTTTATGTAAATGGTTGGCAAAAAAAATGTAAGTACTAAAAAATAAAAACTATCTATTTATTTAATTTAGAATCACTGGAAAAAGATAAAATACTTGGAAGATTTTAACTGATACGCTACTTGTTTGTGGAGATATTTTGAAATCACGCCAAACAGATCCATTAGTGTACAGAATTAAAATCAGTATTTTGTACATAAAATATGCACAAATTCTATATATATAATTGAATATACAGTTGTAATTGTATATATCCTGAACTTGAAAATAAAGTGAAATACAATACTAACATTAATTGACACAAAAAGAACTGAATATCTTTATCAATACAAAAGCATAATTTGAAAAAAAAATTACAATCTTGCAACCACTTGCTTCTTCAACATGTATTTGAGCCATCTGTCTGCATTGTGCTCATTCACTGATGCCTATTCCAATTTGATGTGCAATTACCCTTAACACTGCTTTTGCCAGCCCAACGTGATGACCTTAGTTCAATTTTCTGCAATGCAATTTTATGTACCGAAGCCAATTGACTGCATTTAAAAGGTAAAAACAAAAACGAATGAAATTGCAAAACAGCTCTGAATGGGCCTTGTATCCAAATCAATCAATACAGCTCAATTCCGACGCAATGGGAAACAGAATATTTCATTTCACTTGAACAAACGCTCCAAACAGGTCAATTTCACTATATAGTTCGAACTAAAAAGAAAATTAATTGACAGAACAGAATTCTCACCAATTGCACTGAGAAAAATGAAAAACTAAATGAAGAACAATGAAAAAATAAACTATACTCGCACAAAATCAACACTATCATAAAAGACAGCTCAATAGCAATGCAATGCATCACACAATAATTAAGGTGACTGTCTATATTCAAAATGTAACAGACACCTGGAAGTATCCCATTAATAACGCAAGTAACACAACACTACCAAATCAAATTTGTGCATTGTTTGCAATCATATATTGACCGTGCCTGCTCTCCAACAGAGTTAGGGAAGAAATATAAATCACACATGGTTAAAGATATTTTGCATTGAATACGCAAGGAAAATTCAACATTTCATAAATCTTCGGCAAAGCATTAATAAATAATTGAAGATTTTTACAATTTTCAATCGTTATCAACAAAGTTCACGGCATATTTTTAAAATTGAGTGGTTTACATCTTGATATGGATTTCTTCTCGCATGGAAAATTATTTGTGTTCCAGAATAGGCAGAGCAAACAATCATTTCTATATCTGCATAGACAATGAAGCAACATAAAACATTGTCTACCCAGAAGCATTGTAAAATTAACCCTTTGCCCTCACAGACTCCAGAGCAGAACCATTTCATCACATTTGGGTGTATTTTACTTGTATGTGATAGTTTTTTTATTCAAATACAGTAATTTTTTATCTTTCTGTTTAAGACTGCCCTCATTTATATGTTTTTGACTATTTTATAAACTGCATGAACTTAGTTATGTATTTTTGAAACTATTTGTTACTTACATATTATTGCAGCCTTATAGGAGACATTATATAAAACGAAGCACCTGGTTGCCAATTCAGTACATAGAACACATAGGAAATAGGAGTTGCCAACTTGGCGAGTTAATAATAGAATGGTCGATTGTTACGATAATACGCAAGTACCATTATTTCTTATATACATAATGATTCACATTTTTGTTCGTTGTTCTTCATTATATATATTTCTGATTTACCTGTTTTTGTTGAAAATTCTTATTTGGATACTTTATTTTCTACTCATGTATTATCGCAACCTATTGGCGACATTATATGAAACGAAACACCTGGTTGCCAATTAAAAAACATATGACACATAGGAAATTGGGGATGGCAACTTGGTGAGTTACAATAGAGTTGACGATTACTGCAATAATACATAAGTATCCTATCTTTTATTTGTTTAAATTTTTTTCTATTGTTATTTACTTTTTTAACCCTCATGTCATGTTTTGTGGTGCATCAGTCTTTTTAACCTGACTGAGCGACAGCAACATGTGGTACAGCTACTTATAGAATAAAATTGAATCTTAAAAAAATATCAAAAATAAAATAAGGCTCACTAATTTGATTAAATCAATATAAACAGTTTCATACAAATGCAAAATATATATCAGAAAATCTTTATTTCGTATTTCAAAGAGACATCAAATAAAATTTTAAAAATTATCAAAAACAGATAAAAAAAACGTATTTAAGAACAATCTCATCGATTAATTTCGCCAAATTAAGACATCACGAAGTGCAAAAAACTATGTTGGCGAGGCCCTTTCATTTGCGGTGCATGATCGGCGGAAAAAAAAGAAAAAAAAAACACGTCAGTATTAAAATATTTAAAAAAAGCAAACAAAAATTATACATTTAGTTAAAAAGAATTTCTGGAGAGAAATATAAAATAGCCGCTTCTGATATTCATAATATTAATTTCATTCTATCTAAAGCAGGTAACGAAAAAAAAATACAATACTAACGTTAATTGCAGTAAGAACTGAACTACCCTTACCAGTGATTTGTAAAATAATTATAATATTTCTAAGAAATAAACAATTCTGCTGAAATTACTGAAAAAGTAAGTAGTAAATTGTAAGCAAAATCAGAAACATCCCGCGATAATACTATCCGATTGTTGCCAAAAACTACAAAACAAAATTTTAGTTGTTAAAAGAATAATCATTAAAAAAATGATTTATTTGAAAATAATCCTAATTATCAAAGACAAAAAAATGGATAAATATTTCAAATCTCTAATCATATTATAAAAAAAATATTCTAATAATCCCAAAAAAACTGTGCGTAAAGTATAAATTTCTCGCATTCAGAGAGAAACTTGACATGATATAACGTCATAACACCAAGAATCACTTAAAAATTAAACTTTCAAAAAATTTAGAAGTGAATTATGAAATAATAAGTACATAAGAACCCGTCCGGATTCAAGTGGAACGTTATGTCAAATTTTCAGAGGAAATGCTCCAGTAGTTTCGGAGATCAGGGCTTTGAACAAACACACATTACATTTTTATTTATATATATATAAGTGAAATTGAAGATAGATATTCTGTTGGATCCTCACTCTTGAATGTTAGATTCAATTATTTTCACTTCTTTTTTATTCATGGCATTTCTCAAATATTGGCACTACACAGCTATTTTTACATAGATGCAAGACTTTATTACAGGTGAATGTTAATTAAAACTATATATTCCTTGGGAACTATATTCCTTGAGAAATTGGTAATATGTCCTTATTCACTCTTTTTTTTCTATCCTTTGAATATATTGAAAAACACCACTACACATTTACAACCCTGCACTCACAAACTTCCTTCTACAGTAAGGTTATAAGAATCCACAAATATATATATATAAACTAATTTGGCAGCAGTGAAAAATTCATAAAAACACATTAAATTTAATGACAAAAATTAAAATATAGAAAGGCTATGCTTGAAGTTCAAACTGAAAATTCACTTTGATTGAGAGTTAAAAAATTCTGGAGCAAAAGAAAAAAAAATATTTAGTTGAATTACTTTTATTTTCAGATACTCGAGTGAGTGAGTGAATATTAACGTCGCACTGTCTTGGCAACACGAGGGCTTTTGTGATGGTCCGCGTAATTTTGAACCATGGTCAAGTGACGCGGACCGACACCTGAGCTGGCACCCCCTCTCCTAACTACCACACCACACCAACGGGAGGACATTTGAGCTCTTGACAGATTTAACGTGCATTGTTCCCCTACACAGCGGGTCTTCAGTGGTACTGGATCAAACTCCTGACACGCTAGCCATAATTCGATGCCTAGACCTCGGCCACCACAAATAGATCAAATTGAAGTACTTAATGCTAGAAAACAGTATAATGATAATGTATCTGTTCTTTTATTATTTTACCTCTACCTTTCACAATTATAAAATACGTATATATTTCTCTTTACATTGAAAATGATTCCCGAAAATTTTAAACACACTGAGTATTACAGTTTTATTAATTGGTGTTTAATATTAAATAAACTAAAAA
>BMAO01002323.1:0-50420 GCA_019973975.1 Trichonephila clavata
ATTACTTGTTTATTAGATAAAATTGCACTTACCATGCAATTGAAAAATAATAAATAATATACAGCAACTTTCCCTTTTTCAACACCTTAATAGACGTAGATAAAACTATTTCAGAATATCTTTATATATCTCTTATAACTAAAAATTAATTCTTTTAAAAAAAATATATGTTCCCGCGCTTTTTTAAGTGAATATAGTGCAAGTGAATAACAATACGGCTGCAACACGAACAACATCGCGTTTGACTATAAAAGATTTGTAATTGAAACCATTAACTTTGAAGATTAATTTAAGCGTATAAAGTTAATGAAATAAAATTTTTATATAAAACAACACCATTTGAAAACTCCAAGAAACATGAAAAAAACTAATCAGTGTCTTAAGCCGAATTAATTTTCTACCGCCAGTTTTCTTTACAACACTACTTTGGAAAAATTATGTATTTAATACCGTTACTTAATAGAGCGTGTGTTGATTCTTTCAATTAATTCCTCATGTATTTTTCAAGTAATTATTTTCTATATTATGTTTTAGAAATCGGTAATGTTACATAATATGAAAATATGTTGTTCGCGCTTTCAAATGATAGTTTGAAGGAGGGGAGGGGGAGATTTTGTTTAATTAAGTGATTACGTTAAAATTTGAAGCACATAAAATTCAGTCTTGAAGGAATACTACTTTTTTTAAACAAATTTTTCATATATGCACAAACACAGTGTTAATCATCGAAATATTTTTAAAAAATAAAATACGAGGAAATAATCTTAAATTTTTTTTAACTACCTATTGTACTTAGATTTTAACCGAATTTTTAAGTTTAGCACACACAAAAAACGTCATCCATACGATACATGTTTGTGAACATTCCTGTATATACAGACTTTTCATGTAAAATAGTAATATTTTATTTGGATTAATTCTCACTACAGAAAGATTCATTTCAGAGTTAATGGATATTTTGTTCTATAACCTTAATTATACATTTTATCCGGAAGTTTTTGTTGTTTTCATATTTTTAAAGTTAAATAAAGTGCTTATATAGAAAATTAAATCTTTTGCCTGCTGTTCTGCATTTTTGTAATTGATAATTAAAAATTGAATCAAATGCTTACATTTTTTAGAAATTTTAGAACATGTACAGATGTAGTTTCTAAATGTATTTAATTAGAAATAAATCCTGTTAATGTTATATTTTTATTATTAATTACTTTTCTTTCGTGAATCAAATAAAAACTGTTTAAAATTGAAAAACCATAAAAGACAAAAGTTATCACAGTTAAGTTTATTGGATAAATAACATGAAGTACAAGAAAAATATGATTAACTATCTCGTTCAGCTTAAGGAACACAAGGAAATCCTAATTTGTGTGGTCGCCAGAGCCAGCAATAACCACTGTGACTTGTTTCGACATTGAAAGAATAAGTCTTAAGATGTATTTGAATGGGATATATAAACTCATGTTATATCTTTCCACATTGCCATTATGTGTCTGGTGTTTTTGTGTAGTATGTGATGAGTCATTCACATTTGCCAACTATTAACTACTCGTATTCAAAAGCTGATAGAAAAAGAGAACTAGTGGGCCAACTGAGCAATGAATCGTGGTGCACAATGAAAAATTGTTGAATATTGCATGTTATGTACAGTTTTGCATTGTATCGTTAATTAGTGGCCACTTGGTTTTTTCTAAGGAGGCAATTAGCTCCAGAATAGAGGTGTTATGAGTATGGATAATGCGTATTGTAGGCTGTTAAAGTAAAGTCCATTGGGGTACTGCAAACTGTAACAGTAAATAGTATAGCGATACATAATACAATATCTCGCAGAGGTACCTCTAGAATTGGGTAAGGTCACCGTGGTATTGAAAAACTAAATTGTGGTTTTTTTTAAAGACAACGTCGATGAATGTGTTTGTTTATGTCTGAGGTTAATCGCATCGTAAAAATCGTCTGCGATGTACCATTGAAGGTAATCGTTAAAGTAGATGCCGCGTGGAAATTCTTCTCTGCTGCAATCAAGGTCTGGTGCTAGGGTTATAATGTTGCAGCATGATCCGGCATTACCATACTTTAAACATGTCTGGGCCATTTCTCGGTGGTCTGAAGAGACTTCTGTAACCTTTCCTGTTGTTTGATTCTTCACTCCTGCTGCAACCAACGTTTTGTACTAGGGTTTCAACCAGTGGCGCAATGGAGAACATTTGAGTCTCCTGAATAGTCAGGTTTATTTATTTTCTTCTATTTTAACGTTTTCAAAAAAATTTAAAATTTGAATCTGAGTTTGCTTTTTTTTTTGCCTCACACGATTAAATGAAATCTGTATTCTTTATTTAAAAATTAACATTTAATTTTTTTGTGTGTAAATCGGATTTAACAATAATAGGAGGTTTATAAGATGCTATAATTTTATTCTTCTTCTTAGAATGTCTGTACAAAAAGATCAGTCTTCAAGAGGCTTTGAATTTGTTACTGAATCTACCATATGAAATAAGTGATGCACTAGCAAATGATTCTTCAGATGAAGAAATCCCAGCAAATAATCTGCTAGATTTTTTCAGATTCTGAAAAAGATAATCAAGAGACTGAACTAGACCCAGAGTGTAGCGGTTCATGTTAAAAAAATACAGTATATATATATACATATATATATATATATTTTCTATCCCAGGATGCAGTGCTTTAAAAAACATTCAATAGAAACCTCACTCAAAATACACAACGTGTAATGTAATTTTTATATAGTAATGAAAAGAAAATCTGTTTCTTTGAATATCATCAATTTAAGTTTATGTGTAAAATCTATTTTGACATATATAATGTCAAAAAAGTACATAAATTTTAAAATATTCAAAATTTTCAAAAATAATATTTTTGTGTCGTAAAACATCAGTGTTCTCAGGTTATTTAGCATTTTTAAGAGTTAAAACTGTGTTAAAAAGTCATTCGGTCTTTCGTATTATGAGAATATTTTAGACCTTTGTGTACTAAATGCAGTAGTTTGTAAACTTGTGATAGTTTAAAGCAGTAATCCCCAATCTTTTTATTGCCGCGGACCAATCAACATCGGATAATTTTACCAAGGCCGTTGAGGGAGGGGGGGGGGGAGACGTTGGTTGTTTATATTTTAGATTGTTTTAATTTAATAATTTTAATTTAATTCTATTTAAATAAGCCTTCAGTATAAAATACAATCACACCAAAAAATGAGCACAAAGGAATATAAAAAGATTTTCGTAAAAAAGTCACGCATACCCGTAAGAAATACACTGCAGTAAATGAAATGAAGATAATTTAATGTTCCTTGTGTGGCCCGGTACCGGTTCACGGACAGAGGGTTGGGGCCCACTGCTTTGAAGCCCCAATTTAATCAATTGGTTTAACTGATTAAATTTTCCAAAGTTGAGTATTTTATTTATGTATAGCCTTTAATTTTCAATGCAGTGATTCAAAAAAAAATTATTGCAGGAAAAAATTTGCTGCAAATTATTATGCGGTATACAAAGGTATAACAAAGATTTCAGGCGCAAAACACTTGTAAAGTAATTAAAATTTGAATTTGTGTGTTTCTGTGTGTATTCTTTCAAATATATATATATATATATATATATATATATTCGTATTTATATTAGTTTTTTCTTTAATGATTCGAAACCCGGGAGAGAATTGTGAATAACATTGTATATATATGTGTAACTAATAATAAGAAAGTAATATATATAATAAAAGTAAAATGTATATGCATTTACAAAAAAGCTCAATATTATGTATGTTATTTGGCAACATCTCTTTAATGTACGACAGCACAAATTTATTACATCAATTGAGTATACATTTTGAAGGAAAATATCTAAGATCTTCTGTCTGTTAAAGAAATAAATTGCGTCTAGAACAAATTTCAGCTCAAATTTACATTCCATTAAATTATAATATTATTTTAGCTTTGAAAAGGATCTAACAGACCTTGACAACATCCTTTCTTTGTAGCAGAGAATAATATTTTGGCAAAGATCCTACAATTTATTTTCATGTTATGACCCGAATATCAATAATGTGTGTCTGGGATTGTGTTGTGATTCATTATTCACAGACATTTGTCTAAGCAAGTTGGAGTCAGATAGATGTCTGTAAAAATGTTGCTTATCGATTTTCGGAAATTTCTTATTCATACAAGATGAATATAGCAAAGGAAACATGTTGATCAAAGTGTGCTCAACGAATATAAGAAACACGTAATTTGAATATTAAATTTGCATTTCGAATATCAAGTGCCTTATTATATGTTCTTGAAATTGAGATAATATTTTATTGAAATATTCTAAAATAAAATGGCACATTAATATAACTGAAAATATTAATATTAATATAACTTTTCAGCGATTTTAATCTATATTTATTCGTTACATATCGCCTATATCAGGAGTCCGTTATTTGCGGCTCTTTGCATAGACGGTTGCAGTTCTTCGGACTCTTCTGCCTCTATTGTATTATTGAAAAATAATTATCATAGTATAACATTATGCATTAAAAAATCATTGTAACCCTTTAAAATTTTATGAAAAACTTTACCTGCATTTGAATATACATTAAACAATTTGACTGACTTAAGACATTTGCTTCTATATTAAATTATTTTACACTCACTGACGTACCCTGAGTGGGCTCTGTACCCAAATTCCTCAGGGGACTTTTTTTGAAAATAAATATAAAGACGATCGCATTGATAAAACTTATTTTAAAGAACCAAAATGTTACATGCTGGGGTCCCGTAACTTGGGGGAGGGTTCCGTTTCATTGATACGGTAATAGTTTTGACCCTGATTGCACTGTCATTAAGACAGAAGAGTACAGATAACTCGGTTTAATGAGGACCTAAAGGGTAAACGAAATTCTGAAAATGCCGGGTTTTCGAGAATGGGATTAAAAAAGAATAAACACGAGTGCTTCCTTGAGAAATATTGTACTGCACTAGTATGTATAGGTTGCCTGAGAATTCCACAGAAAATAACCTGCCAAAATACCCTAAACAAAGGAAAACTTCTCTTTAAAAGAATGCGTTATGTCCTGTTGTCTTTCGTACTGCCCTCTGCGTGGGAGTTTTTTGACCAGCAAAAGTGTGGCCGAGTTTTCGGGACTCTACTGTGAGACATTCCTACATGAATCGTGAAAGTTTAATTTCAACCATTATATATACACAAATGGGGAAAAAAATCCCCCAAACCAAGAAAAATTCATTGTTGAGTAATGGAATTTCGACAGTGCAATTGTCTAGTTAACATGTTGGATTGATTAAATTTTCAAAAACACAGGTTAATTGAAGCTTAAGAAAATGAATTATAAATATGAAATCTGTTACAATAATAGCCAGTGTAACTTCCAAAATTTTAAATGCAAGCCTGCATGCATGCATTGTGTCATACAAGTGCCTAATGTGACTTTGTGGCATGGAGTTCCATGCTTGTTGTACTTGTGTCAAAAATAGGACGCTCAGCGCTGGCTAGAACTACACTGGTGTCCACAAGTTAAGCATAAATCGTAAAATGCGAAAAACATGGAGTAAATATTCGTAAAATTATTCCACATTTCTTGCGGATATTAATTGGGTGAAGAAAAAACACATTGGGTTTATGCAAAACTGTTCAGTCGACTACGAAACACCGGTGCATGTCGGAACGCGGAGAAACCGATTCACGCCGCAAAGGCAGTTCAGACAAGTTTCGTGCAACTGCTGTGCGAAGGAACGTTGTTAACCATCAAACAAGGTGAATGATGGCACAAAGACGCCAACTGGACATGTTTACGAAAGGAAGAATCGTTGGAATGTTGGAATCTGCACGATCACAAACCGAAGTGCCTCGAATTCTGAATGTGGACCTGCCTGTGATCTCAAGACTGTGGCCGAGGTTTCAAAGAACGGGAGATGTTACCCGACAACCAGTATCAGATCGACCAAGAGTCACAACCCCTCGCCAAGACCAATATCTGGTAATAAGTGCGTGACGTTAGAGGGGCAGTACTGCTGAGCACTGGGTTCGGCGCTCACAGTCACCACAGGAATACGAATTTCGAGACAGTTTACAGGAGACTCAATCATGCTGGCCTGTATGCCAGAAGACCAGCAGTTTGCATTCTCCTCACGTCTGCGCATAAACGCGCTCGTTTGAAATATCAACATTGGAGTGTGGGAGAGTGGGCCAATGTGATGTTCAGTGACGAGTCCCGGTTTAGTGTGAGTAGTGATTCTCGGTGGATAACGATATGGAGAGAACGTTTGAACACGTTTTGAACCAAGAAACATAACGGAAAGACATCATTTTCCCTCAAGGAGAGTAATGGTATGGGCAGGCATCATGATGGACGGCCGCACATACTTCCATTTCTTTGACACGGGGTCTGTGACTGCTCAAAGATACAGAAACGAAGTTCTTGAGCCTTATGTTCGCTTGTTTCGAGGTGCTGTCGGTCCTGACTTCATATTCATGGATGATAATGCGCCATGTCACCGAGCGGTGCTGATTGATGACTTCCTTGAAACGGAAAACATCCAGCGCATGTCGTGGCCTGCGAACTCCCCTGATTTATATCCTGTCGAGCATGTATGGGATATGCTCGGAGACAAATTGCATCCATTTCACACCCACCAAGCTCCGTTAAAAACTGAAGAGAGCTCTCCAAGAAGCTTGGAACCGTTTGAGCCCACAACTCATTCATCATCTCATAGCAAGTATGGTAAATCGCTGTGCAGCGTGCCTGGCTGTGAGAGGTGACCACACGCCTTATTAAACTGCAGCATCAGTATTTTATTTAATGTTTTCTTTCATTTTTTCTTCAAAGTGTGAATCCTTGCTATGCTCAGTTTTCTTTCAAACTGCTACTTTGGATAATAAAATTAATTATTATCATTCTTTTGATTTGCTTCTTTATTTATAACCATTTTACTTCCCGCCATTCTGATTTACAGTCCCTTCTTTATTCACATAATTATCAATTATGCTTAACTTTTGGACACCAGTGTATACGGAAACTCGGATTCTGACACTATCTTTAAAGGGTTTAAGGGACTTTTTTTTCTCTTTTAAAATAAAAATTCCATTCAAAATTTCCAAAATTAAAGAAATTTAAATAGCTCATGAAAAATGTCTTTCCCCCTAGATTATTGGATCTGTATATAAGTCGAACCCCTTACTTTAACTTAAAAAAAAAAGTTCCTAAAAAATTCTCGGCTTCTATACGATCGGTTCTCAACTATTCTCTCATTGGTTTCTGGATCTAAAATTCTTCTAACATTGTTTCATGAATTCATCTCAAAATTACAAAAAAATAGTTAAGTTATAAAATTTACAAGAGACGTATTAGATCGATTACGTTTCTTATTGTTATTTTATTTTTAATGGATTAAATGCAACCAATTCCTTTAATGTTAACTAAGCCTCAACCACTAAAAAGTTACAGCTTGCATTTTTAGCTCAATTAAAATTTGAAACTTTCATTCAATTGTAAATGCTATTAAGTTAAATTTAGTGTAGTGTTTACTAAATTTTTGTGAATCTTATGCAAATATTGCATGTCTCCCTTATTATTTTGCACTTCGTAAAAATCAATCACAGAAAATTTATAAAGTTAAATCTAGTTTTTACTGAATATCCCAGGCGTCAAGCTATTTATACCATGATGTGTCAGGCTGTTTTAGTCCATTAATCTACGAAGTCTGTAGACTTGAATTTTTAGTAAAGTTCAAAAGCATCAGTGGCGTCAGTCTACAGAGAAAGAAAAGAGACTTGAAATAACGCAGATCCCAGGGAGTGAGTGAATATTTACATCGTCACTTTTCAGCTACTCGAGGGCTTTTGGTGACGGAGCTCGCAATTTTGAACTATGGACAAGTGACGAGGATATAGAACCCTTTTCCTATCTACCACACTACACCAATGGAAGGACGTTTGAGCTCTCGACAGATTTAACTTCAATCACTCCTCTACACGGATGGTCTTCAGGGGTACTAGACTTGAACTCCAGACACACCATCCACGAGCCCATGACCTTGACCACAAGGCTACAGCGGCCTCATCACATCTTCAAAGTATATATACAGTCGATTCTCGATAATTCGAGGTTGGGGGATTGATGAAAAACTTTGGATTATCCAGAGGATAGGGGGAAAAATACTTCCAAAATACACGAAAAGAACTAAATTTCTAACTCATTTAAATTTGAAACTCTGTAATAAAACAACAATTGTGTACCTATGTGTAAAATTATTTCAAAGGTTTTTTAAAAAGTACATATTAAATAGTATAAATATTATACAGAAATTAAAAGTCCTGTATTAAAATAATACATTCGATACATCCATACACAATCCTACGCAGCTTTTCTTCGCAACAGTGGACCCTCCTTTCTGAACACATTTGTAGAAAGGCTACGTGTTAAACGAAAGATATAGACGGATAACAACAGGTGCAATTGATCTATTGTCCACTTGAAGAAGGAAAGCAATAAAAGTGTCTTTTCACCTGAGGAACCGGAAAACCTAAAGAAGGGGGAGCAGACAGATAGTCATGAAAGAGGCTACGTTTCAGGAGAGACACGCAGAGACAATACAACTCAAAACTTGTAAGCTCCAACCTGTTTGCTACAGGACTGTACATGATAGTGAGTATTCGAATTGTCGAGAGTTAAGATAACTTCGAGTTATAGCGTGTTGCAGTATGGCCAGCCACAGATTTTACTACGAAATATTGAGTATACCAAAACGTATTGTTTTAGTTCGAAACATCAAGAGTTTTTTTAGGGACTGAGCTTAGTCTTCGAATTATCGAGAGGTTTGTATTATCGAAAGTTTGAATTATCGAGAGTCAATTGTATATATACTTCGACACGTTAGTTAAGCAACCCAATTCATAAAATTAAGTTTATCGATACATTGAAATGCGTTTAATGCGAAAACACTTAAAATTGGTTAACACGAAATAATACAACGGTTCCGACATACTACTATGTATTTCCATGCATTTTTTCCCCTTAACACGAAACGAAAATCACTTAACACATAAAGATTTTCTTTTTGGGAATAAACAAAATACGGAAAACACCAGCCGAATTGGGCATTACTATTGTATAATCAGAAAAAAATTATTGCAGTAGATGACAATTATGCGTGTACAGCCGTAATTTAATTCCGACGATGAAAATAAAATGAGCAACGCAGTTCCGGTTCCGGCGTCAACCGAAATGAGGAAAATCTTGAGAAGAAGTATACGTAGTTATTTAGACACACACTCCAATGGTGAAATGAATAACAAAATTTACAATAGAGAACAACTGGTTGCCAATTTGATGCTAAGAAACAATTAAAAAAAATCTAGCAGATTAGTTTCCAAACACTCAATGAATGTTTTGTTCTGCAAAAAATTTGAAAAATTTTATATTAACTTTCTTTAAGTCCTTATGAATGTTTTTGTTTCATTGATTTTTAAAATTAAAAATATACATATATACATATCTCTATATATAAAGGAGAAAAGCGACTCACTGACTGACTAATCACGAAATCTCTGGAACTATTCAACCTACAGACTTCAAATTTGGTAGACATGTTCCTTTAATAGAGTAGACATCAGCTAAGAACGGATTTTCCGAAATTCGAAACGCAAGGGGCGTTACGGGGGGTTAAGGGCTTTAATAATAATTGTTTCCATGTTTAAACTACTTGATGTACAATCTTGAAATTGTGTAAGAGGATTCCTTTCAGATCCGCTACAAAATGAGTTTGGTGAAAATCGACCCCCAAGTGGCGTTGCAGGGGCTTAGGGGGCTTAGGGGGTATAGATAATTCATTTCATTTTTAAACTATTTGACGCACTGTCTTTAAATTTGATATATAGATTCCTTTCGTAGAATAATGATCAGTTACAAAACGAGTTTTGTGAAAACAGACTTCTAAGTGGCGTAGAGGGGATTAAGGGGCGTAATAGATAAATATATCCGTTTTTAAACTACTTCACCTACCTGCTTGAAAATTGGTAGGTAAGTTTCTTTCCTGGAGTAAATATCCGCTACAAAATGGGTTTTGGGAAAATTGACCCCCAAGGGGTGTTGCGGGGGCGGGGGGTTTAAGGGGCGTTATAAATTCCTATTTTTAAGTTATTAGACGTACAGTCTTGAAACTTAGTAAGCAGATTCCTCTCATAGGGTAGAGATACGCTAAAAATGGGTTTCGTGAAAATTTCCCCCAAGTGGCGTTGAGGGGACTTAAGGGGCGTTATAGATAATTTTTTTCCATTTTTAAACTATTAGACGCACAGTCTTTATATTTGATAAAGAGATTTCTTTCATAGAGTAGAGATCAGCTATAAGAAGGTTTTGTGAAAACAGACCTCTAAGTGGCGTTGCAGAGGAATAAGTGGCGTAAGAGATAAATATTTCGTTTTTAAACTGTTTGACCTACCTGCTTGAAAATTAGTAGGAATGTTTCTTTCATGGAGTAAATATCCGCTACAAAATGGGTTTGGAGAAAATTGACCCCAAGGGTTGTTGCGGGGGGGGGGGTTAAGGGCAGATATAAATAATTATTTCTTTCTTTAAACTATTAGACTCATAGTCTTGAAATTTGGTTAGCAGATTCCTCTCATAGGATAGAAATACACTGCAAAATGTGTTTTGTGAAAATCGACCCCTAGGTGGTGTTGCGGGGGTTCAAGGGGCGTTATTGATAATTTTTTTGCATTTTTAATTAATTGGACGCACAGTCTTCAAATTTTGCTAAGCAGATTCCTTTCATAGAGTGCAATTCCCCTACAAAATGGGTTTTGTGAAAACAGACCCAGAAGTGGCGTTGCGGGGGCTCAAGTGACGTTATAGACAATTATCCCCATTTTTAAACTGTTAGACGTACAGTCTTGAAATTTGATAAGCGGATTCCTTTCGTAAAGTAGAGAACCGCTACAAAATGGGTTTCGCGAATATCAACTACCAAGTTTAATTTCGGGAGATTAGTAGGCTTAATCGATAAATATTTCCATTTTTAAACTACTTGATCATCGTGCTTGGAAATTGGTAGGCATGTTCCTTTCATGAAATAGAGTTCCTCTAACAAAGAGTAAAATGAAAATTGACCCCAAAGATGTTTGCGAGGGGTCAAGAGGAGTTACAGAAAAAAATTCCTGTTTTTAATTGTTAGACCCATATACTTGAAATTTGTTAAGCATGTTTCTTTTGTTGAATACGGATCCACTAAGAATAAATTTTAAGCAAATCAAGTTCTGGGGGGTTGCAGGGGGTTACTGGGGCGTATTGACAAAAAAATTTACTTTTTTTGAGCTACAAGGACTATAATAATGAAATTTGGTTTACATTTTTCTTTTGTTGAATTGAAATCCGCTAAGAGCGGTAATTTTGGAAAACGGCTCTCAACGGGATTACGGGGATATTGATAGTAAAACTTTTGTTTTTTTTTCTGTTAGATTTAGACTTGAAATTTGGCTTGCATGTTCAATTTACGGACTAGAGATCCACCGAAAATTGGTTTTGCGGGAATCCACTTGGTTTTTGAGTTACGAAAGAGCAAACATCATTCTATGCTTCAATTTTAGAGATTTTTAGAAAATGCAAATTAGATGAGTTGTGCACTTTTTTTTTATCAACAGGTGACAGTTACAGATATAAGTATATTTTTCAATTCAATCGAATTCTTAATGCTAGGACTTAGGTATCAATAATTTATACATATATATATAAGCAGTGAAAATTTATAAAACATCATGAAATACCCAGCGAAGCGGGCGGGTAACAGCTAGTCTTATGTAAATGAAGTAAACTCTAATAAACTTAATTTTGTTGAATTTTTTTTTGCAATAACTTTTTTAACACGAAAAAATATTTCAGTCCCTTCAGTTTCGTGTGAAGTGATTTTCACTGTATATTCTTGTTTCCAAAATGCTACAAGTGATTCACATGTTCATTGAAAATATCAGAATTTTAAATATTTCTTACTTCATAAGAAGAAAAAAAGCGCGTTATTAATGATTATTTTGAATGATTATGAATATTTAATGTGAATATTATTTAAAGGTTTTACAATTCAAAGAACATTTAAAATATTTGATCATTTCAAAGTTTTAGATTATTTTAAAACAAACTTTCGTTTAAAAAAAAAACCTGAGCAACGTAAATCAAATCAATCTATTCAACTCAAAAATCTACAGATAATCGGCCCATACTAAGAGAAGTAGAGATATATTTAAGCAGATTTTTATATGCAGTGAAATACGTTAAACACACGAAAATGCTTAAAACGACATATCAGTTCAAACGAATTAATACAACGATCATAACAAACTATGTACTTTCATTCTTTTTTCTCTTAACATGAAACAAAACCCGCTTAAGGGTACTCAGAGTTACCTGTTACAAAAAAATATTTTTGGAATAAAAACAAAAATAATTTGTTTTATATGCATATTATATTTTTAAGTTGATTCTGAAAGCAAAAAGTCAGTTTGACCAGCCATTATTTTACAATTTTAAAAAATTAAGAATTTGTAAAAATTTTTCAAACTTTTATAAAAAGCTCAATTTTTAAAATTTTATAGTCATTTTAAGGGATTTATGTTTCTTAGAGTATTGCAAACAAAAGTTAGTATGAATTTGAAAATTTGTTCCCTTTTTGATTTTTAATAATTATTTTTCAAGCTAAACCTGGAAGAAACACGAAATTTTTTAAATATTAAGTTTAGCTTTTCTTAAAAAAATAAATAGAAATCCCAGACCGAAATTCATTCTAGCTTTTATAGAACATATGATTGGGAGTATCTGCAAAAAATTTCAAGACTCAATCTTAAACAGAAAAAAAGCCTTAGGGAACAAAAAACTTATATCTTCAAAATTAAAAGTCCGAGAAAAACGTATTTGAAGTTTGTAAAGGCATGCAACAAAAACCTATAACGCCTGTAAAACTGTAATTTTTAGTATGTTATTTTCCAATTTAAGTCCTACATCAAAACAATACTTCAATTACTTATGGCTGAAAACATTTTTTTTTAAATTCAAAATATATTTTTGCATAACATTGATAGTGCTCGCTACGACGACAGGCTATTCAGCCTAATCTTAACATAATAATGATTCTATCTTAAGCTAAAAATCACCAGGTTTGTACATAAAACTTATTTATTTTTAGTTTTAAAGCGGGGAAGTTTAGCAAGTTTAAAAGTCGCCCAACAAGAACTCAAATACCATAATGGAGTACAACTAAATGTTTCCCCTTATGTAGTTTGGCACATCATGGAAATATTCATTTGGGTCTGCTTTACCTGTAGTCAGAATACTTGCATTCGGAAGTCTTATTGCAGTATTATATATATATATATATATATATATATATAGTGAAAAGGGCTGGTTTTTAGATAAATCATTTTCAGTTGTATTCCATCTCTTCTAAATATTGTTCCTCATAGCAACCTGAGGATGTTTTGGCCGTGGCATTTTCTCATCAGGAAAAAATTAATGAAAAAGCTTCTAAGTTACATAAACTATTTTTTAAAACAAAAATTGGCCCTGATATCAATCTTAAATAAGCAAATATGATAATTCAAAACATAATCAAGCCGAAATGAGATTTTAGTAATGAAAATTCCCATTAATTCCCATTTCACACTAAATGAGTGGATTGGGCTCAAAAATATTTTTAATAATTCAATTTAAGAGTAAAAAAATGCTTTAAAATGAAAGATTAGATTTAAAATGTTTGAAGCTCAAAAACTTCAAATATCTTAAAAGCTTACTTATTAGCAGATCTGAAATTTCGTGAGATCTGAGCTTCCTTATGATATAAGTCACAAAAAAAAAATCCGTATTTTTGAAATTTGTAGGGTACTGTGAAGCCTTAACACGACAAGATTTCTCTTCTGGGAGTGAACAATAAACAGAAAACACCAGCTGGATTGAACTTCCTATTGTATCATCGAAAGAATTCGTTGCAACAGGTGTACTCTGTGTACAGCCTCAATTATGGCAGAGAAAAACATTTTGGAGTTTGTTTAAAGCTCAAAAATATCATTGATGCAAATTCTAACAACGGAAATGAAATGAATAATGCAGATCCTGATCCTTTGTCATCCGAAATGAGTCAGTAAATATTAACGTCACACTGTGCAGCTACACGAGGGCTTTTGGTGATGGACCTCGTAACCATGAACCCTGGCCAAGTGACGAGGAAGACACCTGAACTGGCACCCCCTTCTCCTAACTACCACACCACACCAACGGGAGAAAGTTTGAACTCTGGACAGATTCAAGGTGCATCGCGCACCTATACGGCGGGTCTTTAGTGGTACTGGGCTCGAACTCATGACACGCTAGCCACGATCCGATACCTTGACCACTAGTCTACCGCGGCCCCCATCCGAAGTGAGTAACATCATGAAAAGTATGCGCCTATATATTTAGACACACATTTTAATGGGGAAATGAGTAACAAAATGGACGGTATCAAACAATATGTTAACAATTTGATGTTAAAAAATTCAATGAAAAGAAAAAATATCAGATTATTTCTCAAAAACTCAGTAAATAGCTTGTTTAAAAAAATCAATAAATGTTTTGTTTAACAAAAACTTAAAAATTTTGTATTAAATTTCTTTATATTCTTATGAATGTTTTTGTTCCATTGATTCTTATTGAATAAAACATATATACACATATCTATGTAAATAAAATAAATTCTAATAAACTTAATTTCATTGATATTTGTTTTTTTTCGCAATATCCTTCAACACGAAGAAATATTTCAAGCCCCTCAGTTGCGCATAAAGTGATTTTTACCGTATTACAATAATACATATGAAACAATGTGCTAATTTTTTTAATTCAGTCGCGTTCCGATTGATTCAAGGGGACACAGCGTTGACTCAATCATTTATTAACGATGAGCTGGAATTATTTTAGACGCGTCATATTACGCGGAAGTAAGACGTCATTCTCAAATTATAAAGATGGTATTGAGCAACACAAAAAAAGAGCTTGTTAAGTGTGTTTTAAAAAACGTTACAATCTAAGGCAACGCTAAAGCTATTGGAAATGGACCTCGCAATTTTGAACCAAAGTCAAGTGACGATAATGAAGCATATGGCTAAAAAAATGGGTTCTCTTTCCAATCCAAAAAAATTCAGATCTTTTTCAAACATAAATAATTCAAGAATGTGTGTGTTCTAAAGTATATGATTTGTTGTCGTGTCCTTCCCGAAGGGAAGGAATGAAAGTTGCCAGAGCCTGTGAGACAGGTTGGACTTCTTAACGATAGATGGCGACACCACCTATCTCCACCTCCACAATTTTGGCATGGAACTGAAGGGGAGGGAAATATTCTCCAGCCCCCTGCACTCGTGGTTTCTGCTGCGACCGCCCACAAGACTTTCGGACCCACTGATTTAACGAGCACGTACTCCGTGTGTACTCGGTGGTATTTAGTGACATCGGGCATCGAACCCAGGCCCTCCGGTCTGGAGTCCGATGCTCTAACCACTAGGCTACCCACGGCCTTAGTATATGATTTAATTTTTGCAACTGCCGGTTGCGGTAGATGCTGTAAAAGTAATTCAGCTCTCAGTAGAACTTCGATAATATGAATCTTTTGGGGAAATAAGGTTACAATTAATTTACTACTCCCATTAAGTTAGTAATTAAAGAAGAATTAAGTATAGTGCTATATCTTGGAGGGTTCACGACCCAACAGAATTAAAGAAAATGCATACCAAGAGAGAATCATTGCAGATATCGGTTGAACCACATCATAATTTTTGTGGTACTTTTAAAAATCTCAGTTTCTGAACATATTTTTTTTTTTTTTTTTGCTTTAGAGTCTAAATAGATATAAATATTTTTCTTAATGCTGAAAATTAAATTTCCGCCTTGAAATTTTAAAAATTCAGAATTAGGTGTAATTAAACAAATTTTTTACAAACAATTCATTTTAGATGTTTTTTAAAGCATTAATTCATTAACTGCCGATTTATCATATTACTCTTTTAATTAACGTATAAATTTTAATTTAAGTATTTCTATTATTGTAATTTAATGATGGAATATTTTCAAAAAATTAAACAGATAACGTAAAATATAGTTTTAAATAAACATTTTTAAAAAATAATAAAAGTCAGAAAAATATTATTAAATATTAAATCTCATGTAGAATTTTGTAACGTAAATTAGAAATTCAATATCTGAGATTCAGTATTTAAAACAAAAGGAAAAAAAAATCTATTTTTAATCATTCAGATTCTTAAAGAATATACTGAATCTCGTGAAGTAAACTTTTAAAATTGTAAAAAATTTTTTTACAAATTTAAATTAAAGAATTACGAATTATTTAAGAAATAAAAATGTTTAATCAGAGAATTTTAGAGAACATTTAAACACATTTTTTCTAAGGTTTTTCTAAGAATATACAAGTGTTTAAAAACGAATGGCTCATGAAAATTGCATTATATATTGCTATAATGAAACAAATTTGAGAAAATATATATCTTTTACTCTAAGAGCTTCTTCTAAAAATGTTTGTCCTTATTTACTCCTATTAGAGAATATCTGCATATAAAGATTCAGTTCATAATAACTACTATAGATTATTATTCATTTTGCTTAAATGGAATAGGGATTGCATTTTCTGAGATAATGGATTTAGTCGTTTTTAATTAAAGAGGAAAAATTATTATTTAAAACTTTCTGAATTATTTAATGAAAATAAATGAGTGAATATTAACGCCGCACTGATTAGCAACACGAGGGATTTTGGCGACGGTCCGCGTAATTTTGAACCATGGTCAAGTGACGCGGACGACACCTGAGCTGGCACCCCCTCTCCTAACTACCACACACCAACGGGAGGACGTTTGAGCTCTCGACAGATTTAACGTGAATCGCTTCCCTACACGGCATGTCTTTAGTGGTACTGGGATCGAACTCATGACACGCTAGCCATGATTCGATGCCTAGACCACTTGGCTACCACGGCCTGAAAATAAATGAGAAAATGGTGTTTCCTCTTTTATTTAAAAAAAATATTGTACAACAGAATCTATTTTTTGAAGAGTTTGAAAGACAATTTGTGTTTTTTTAAAATTTAATATTGAATGTATCCAACCTACGAAGTTCTATTATTCAATATGTTACACATTTATTCTTAGACGTAAGTATTGTTTTTCTCTTTTTTTTTATAAAGAAATCTTTAAACTTGTTCAAACGCATTCCCGTAATACTTATGTGTTTTTTCTGATTTATATAATATGGTATTCTTTAAATTTCACATTCCATATACATTTAATGACACACCATTTATTCCTCTGAAATATCCCGACATTTTAAAATTACGCGTTTCTTTTGGTCTCCTCGGAAGAAAATTATTTCTCCGGATTTTTCTCCCTCTCTCTGTCTACCACTCAAATCCCCCCCCCCCCCCCGCTTCTAAATTGTGACAGATGCAACAAATAATGAGTTGAAATGCTGGAAAAGCGAGCTCTCGCCAAATGTGAACTTCACCATCTCAAGTGCGACAACCCATCTCGTAAGCAAGCAAGCTACGGAAAGAAAGAGGAAGACAATTTGATGTTAGCGCCTGTCGTACGACTTCCTCACACTACACCCAAGTAGCCAATGGTAAACTCCACAGCATGAATCAGCGGTGACCTCTGGTTACATGTCCTCCAGTACAAAACTGAAGCCAGGTCTTAGGTTTAGATTCCAAGTCCACCAATCAGGTAAGTGGCCCTTCTTTAACGAATTTGGCGACTTTTTATTTGGTGAATTTTTCCTTTTGGCCCGCATCCAAACACCTGTGGTGCATTCTTAACGGTCATTCATTGAACCAAATCGTCGTATTAAGCCAGTCTCGTGGCCCGTATTTATCTTGGTTTCTAATTGGTGGGAGTAATTCAAATGGGAAAAGGGGAAAGAATTCTTATTCTTAAGTGATTCTTGAGTAGTTATACCAACTAAAAGTTCGATGTTTATATATAAATTATATATCTTACTTTATAAGAGGTTATAATTAATTAATGTCTTACGAAATATGAGAAAATTAAATATATAACATTTAAAATCGGTTTTTATTACATTAAAATTTTTTTAGAATCAAAATAAATGGTTTAAATATTTAAAATTTTGCAAGTGAGATATTATTTGTATTATTTGAAATTAAATTTCGTTAAAATTGAATAAATTTGATTTATATTTCAAACTTTATGTTAGACTAATGTTTTACAAAAGTAATCAAAACTGTATATATTTTATTTTTAAATTTTACTTTTTGAAACTTTTACTACTTTACTTCAATTTATATTTTTGAGAATCTATGAAATAAATCATTTTCCTTATTTTAAAATTGTTGTTAATTATTTTTAGCTTAAATTTGAACTATATTGGTTAGTAGCTACATATTCTGGAATAAATTGTTATAACATTTTAAAAATATATCAAAATTTAACTATTTTGAATAGTATTGCATTTTTTTCTCAAAACCTTCAATATGGTTCTACTGAATAACTCATACAACTATTTTATTACATTTTATATAGTACTTTACCGCTGTTATTGCAATCAAATTTAGTTTTCCCTTTTTGCCATAAAGTGGAAATACTAAGGTTTATAGACATTAGTTTTAAATATATACAATGTGTGAAAGTAATGTATTTATTACTGTATAAATTTTTGAATAACATTTGATTTTGATTCGACAAAAAAAATACCGCTTTCTTTCGTCAAAATTGTACTTTTGACAATTTTTTTAAAATTTTTATTATACTTTGTGATAATTTAATTTTTTTCAAAAGTCTTTTAAAGTTATTTTTTTGGATACCTAAAAACAACTTGATTTTAAAAACATAACCATTAGTACTCACAATGTAAAAAGTATGTCTTTTTTAAAAAAATATTTGGTGCTTTATTTTAGGGATTTTTAAACAGAATCTTAATTGGCAGAATGGATTTAAGTTAAATAAACAGCGATTTTACACTTAATGAGTTCTGAAAAAATGCATTTAATTATTCAACCAGATTAAAAAAATTTTTTTATTTCAACATCACACTTTTCAAGTGCAAAGTTCCTTAATGTAAAATAATTATAAATATCTAAAATCACAAATTTATACTTACGTTTCACCATTTTGTGAATTGTAACAGTCTAAATGCTTAGAAATTATTTTTTAAAAATATTTATTGGTTCTTACATTTTCATAAGTTTCAGAAAAAATATATAATATTGCATATGAAAATACAAAATATTTAACAATCAATATTATTAGATATTTATAAAATCTTTTGAAGTTTTTTATTAAACGATATAATGTTGTTTAACATAGAAAACATCTCTGCTTAGTATTTTTATCATATTTCTCTTTTACCCGTTGTACAATTTATACATAAAATCTACAAATTTTTTAATAAAACTTTTTAAAAATGTTGTTTTTATAAAAAAATTTTAAAATATTATTCTTGTAATTTTTTTAAAAAAATATTCTCTTAGAACGTTATAAAAATTATTACTTTAATTACAAATTTCAAAAATTATGACTTAGGAATTTGTTTCAAATCTCTTCTCTTCTTTTTAATGTTGTTTCTTCTATTGTTTTTATTCCGGTATTTTCTTTCAAATTAGAATGTTATCGTCTCTAAAAATGTTATCGTCTCTAAAAATGTTTTCTAAATGATGTAATTTAAGAAGTTGAAAGTCTTTGTTAAGATTTAAATGTCGTTCAAAACTTCCATTCATTTATTGAAACAAACAATTAATCCCATGAAAAATATGGAATTAAAATATTTTTTATTAACCAACACAGAAAATTAATTGGACAATTCAACAGAAATAAGAAAATTTTTAAAATGTTTATAGATTATTTGCATTTTATTTGTTTTTTGGATCCTTTTGAAAGCGTACTAAGAATTAATCAAGCATTTTTTTTTTTAGATTTTCAAAAGATTAATTATATTACAAAAGCTGCAAATATTTGCTTGATTAGTGCTGGCATGTCATTAATAAATATGATTTTTACTTTAGTATTATTAGTTAGCAAATTCAATTCTTCTAAGCAAATTTTATATAAAAAATTATTCAATTTCCAATTAATTATATGCATTAAAATTAATTACAAAAAATAGACGTAATTATTACATTAAGTATATTAAATTATTTTATCAATTATGTATTACCTTTCCTTATGATATTTTTTGTATAATTTTTCTTCTTTTACATTAAAACTGATATCTTCAAAATAATTTCCTGGTCTTGGACTCGTGTCCGGTGGGTCATGAGTTCATGTCCTGTGCTATTGAAGATCCGTCGCGTAGAGGCGCTGAAAAACATTAAAGAGGTGACCACTGAGGGGGTGTTGTTGTTTGGTGAGGGGCGTTCCATCTCAGGTTTCATGCTCGTCACTTGAATAAGGTCCAATAGCCTTTATATTGCTTTTTAATACGACGTGATTGAACACTCTTTTTCTCAAAAAAATTTCCATCTAAAGTTTCTTTACAAAATATAAAATAAAAATCTTGTGTTAAACTTTTTATAAGTAGTATTTTTTAAACAAAACAGCAGATTTTAAATATTTTTAAATAAGGAAGCTAAAAATATTTTTTTTGTGTGACAAAGTTTTTTATTTACTTCTTCAAACATTTCCCTTTACGTTTTTCAAATAAAGAAAGAAAAAAAAAACTTTGAATAATTTTTTCTTTGTGAAAAATTGCAAAAGGATAAAGCGTCGAAATATAAAGATATAAACTCTTTTTCTGCGCGAGATTTAGAGAAGATATTGAGAGAAAGATCGGAGTCTCAAAAAGAGAATGAAGGAATCCGAGGAGAAATTTTAAATCCCTTCGAAGGTTCAAAAGCAGCGCAACAGAGTTTTATCTACTAGATAGGCAGCTGTCTTGTAAGTTTGTGGTCTTAGGTTTAAAATACATTGATATATTTCCTTCAAATAGTCTTAGAATATTTTACTAAACATTTATATATTGTATATTTTAGAAGGAATTCAGGAAAAAAAAATATATATAGCAGATATAGGAATTTTGTAAAGTATTTAAAAGAAAGTAATTTATATATGCTTTCTATAAAGAAATATAAAAGTGAGAATGTTTATGTTTACGAAATTTGTTTTTAAGAAACTAGAGAAAAAGTGTTAAATTTAAAAATACATTTTCTACAATGATGTTTGAAGTAAATAAGTTGTTTTACTATTTTAAGAGAAATAAAGTTTTTAAAGCATATATATAAAAAAATTAATTTCAGATTTAAAATAATACTGTACAATAACTGAGTAATTTTCATAAAAGTAAATAATTATTTTTAAAATACGGATAACATTTTTGTTTCATTTTGAAAAGAGTAAGCTCTTTTTTAGGATATCAATGCAAAAATATATTTAAGCATCCAAAAAATTATGAAGATAATTTTTTTATATCAAATCTTTAGAAAAAATCCCAGAAAATATGAATTAAATACCAAAAATTTCAAAAAAGAACATTCATAGCAACGTATATTATAATATATAGTAAATTTTTTCTTTCTTACCACTCTGCGTTCAACTAAAACTATGATTAAATGCTCAGTTTCACAAAAATATGAATAATTTCCTTTGAAAGAAATCGAGACTAGAGTAAAAATAAAATTTCTGAAATAAGTTTCTGAAGACAATAGTTTTAAAATAAACACTCGATAGAAACTTAATGAATAAGTCTCCAAGTCGAAGCGAAAACAAATTTGAAACTCACTTAAACAGATAATTGAAAAACCCTTCGAGATAAACTAATTCAGTTGCAAGACAAAGGGAAAAGATCTTTTTCGCGAAAGAATTAAAAAAAAATTCTTTTACTGCATTTACTGTTTTTTTTTGTTCTTGTCAATCGGATAGATTTCTCAGTTGTAAAGTTTAGTAAGTTTTGTTGTTTTTATTAAATACAGTAAACCTTAATTAAACCAGAAGTTATTTAATCCAGACAATTATTTAAAAAATATTAGCATGGAAGATCAGACACTAAATATAAATTATTGATTTAAATTCTCTCTTGTGCACTTATGTATTATTTGGCTTTATTTTATTCCATAATATATGTAGCACCCTTATATAAGCTTCACTTGCATGTAATAGAATCGTTGAACTCAATTTTTACCCACATTAAAATGTCAGATTAATTCGAAATTTTTATTATATCAGAATGTATTTTGTTTTTGTGCTTACTTTCAGAAAATTAATATTTTTTAAAATAATCTTTCGCTTTTGATTTTTCAATATACTCACACCCCACAGTTTGAGAAACGCTGCAGTAAACAATACAGTTAGCACTTAAAATAATTCGGACTTCATGAATCCAGATGTCACTTAATCACAGTACGATTCTTAATTCGGACCTCTATTTAAAACAATTCACAAGTGAAAAATGCAAATTTGATAGGTTTTTCAACCTAATTCATATCTCGATAGTTCATATCAATTCATATTATGCAACTATATGATTTTTTTTTGCTGCGCGATCATTTACGATTTTGCTTTGTATTATTTTTTAAAAAAAAGTTATTTTTACTTTATGGAGAATTTAACTGAAAAACCCTATATATATATATATATAGTATAATGGGGACTTTTACTGAGATCCGGACAACTTAGAGTTCAAGTTAATCCAGATTAATGATTCTCAACGTAGTCCCTCTGCTACATTAAATATCTACCGACTTTAATACATTTTTGCTAGCTTTAACTATATGTAATATACATTATAATTCTTCCTGGATTAAGTTTATTTTTAAATTCTCGATACAAATATTTAAAAAAAAAAGAAAAACATTATAAAAAAAATTGCCAATTCGTTCGGAAGTTTTAAGAAATATAATTCTATGAAAAATATTTAAACAATGTTATAACAAAGTTTCTTTTTTTAAATAAATGTACTTTAAACTTTACAAAATTATTTTTCAATGAGTGTCAGCTTATTTTTAATTTGCCAAACTTCTAGATAGAAGCGCATCATTGAAAAAAAAAATATTTATGGAAACTAGAAATGTAATTATATAAAAAATGTCATAGGCTTACAAAAATTGTTGACAGTAAAATAAAAAGGAACTTCGATATATAATACTCACTTAAATGTAACCAGGAATAATTTCATTTCTACAATTTCAAATTATGTTTACTTGATATTATTTCTATGCATTTTTTATACAATTGTTATTATATAAATATCATAAGATAATTTAAAATTAAAATTTTTACCTGAAATTTTTTTTTTTTTAGATTTTTAAAGCCATTGCGTCTTATTCACGCAAGTGGTCGCGGTAGCCTAAAGGTCAAGGTATCGTATCGTAACTGGCATATCATGAGTTCAAGCCCAGTACCACTTAAGTCCCACCATATAGAGGAATAATGCATCTTAAATCTGTCAAGTGCTCAAACGTCCTCCCATTGGTGTGGTAGTTAAGAGAGGGGGTGCCAGCTCAGACTAAAAGACGTATATATACGTCCGGGCATTTAACGCATCGATTGAGTGAGACGTATGTATACGCCGGAGGCTTTTAAGAGATTATCGTCACAATGTAGCTTTAGCGTCAAAGTATAGTATTATTAAATTCAACGCATTGTTATTTGCATGGAAGGGGGGGGGCGATGAAATTTATGATTGAATATTGTGTTGCAAATCACACCCAAAGAGAAAGTTTGAGAAACACTGGTTTACTGTACAAATATATATGCATATTATTATTATACTGAACAGTTACAACATGATTCCACAGAATAAAAATTTTAATGTCTTATTCTATAAATATATAATTTGTTTTATTTCTAGTTATATAGCTAAAAATCTAAAGAAGCAATGCAAAATTAGAAGTAAAATATATTAAAATTTTTATTCCGTGGAGTCATGTTGTAACTGTTCATTATAATAAAACAGCAGAATTCAAAGAAAATATCCAGAAAAAAAGAAAAACATAATAGAAAAAAAAACTGGATTTAATTAATATATTTTTTTAAATATGTATCATGCATCTTGAACTCGGAAACGTAATTATAAAGGAAATTAATGGGGTATTCACGCTCTAAAATAATCAATAAGACCATTAGATTGAAAATTATGTTTGATTTATAACTAACCAATGTATTGCAATGATGTAAGAAATGAATAGTAATATTTTATATACAAATTGAAATGTTTGAATTTCAGAAAGGACCTAAATAATTCCTAATATAAGAAGTTACATAAAGGTAAGCTCTCTTCTGAGCATATTGTCGTTGGTTTTAATGATGTTCAAATATTTAGGGTAAAAATTCAGATTATATATAGGTGCAAATTATGTATTTTTAACTAAAAGAATTAGATCATCTACAGACCTATAAACTGTTAAAATTCACTATTAATTATATAACTATTTTCATAATAATGTAAATGTAGGTTGGCTTTACTATTGTTAGCAGGTCCATCTTGAAGTAAACCTTTAATTACTTTACATGTATTCCAATTCAAATTATTATAGTTAAATAAAGATTTATTAATCAGAAAGTGGTTACCTAGCCCACTACTATAAAAATATCTGCAAATTATAGCATTATTATCAATATATATATATATATATATATATATATATATATATTCGTACATTATGATTCAAAAGTATTTACATAATGAAAATACTCGCCCTTTTCACAAATGTGCGAGTATTGTACATCGTAAGGAAAATTGGAACCCTTTTAGTCAAACATAATTAGAATCGATTGAGAGATGACGATAATTCATCTAGTTACGCGATTGCCCCCAACAAAGTTTGAATATTTCCATTAGAGGAAAGATATGTATTGCATGGATAGAAAGAGTTTTCCTCATTTGGATTATTTAATTGTACAATAAATCCCAAGGTGAAGATTCACATTTATTGGATAATATCATCATATATTTTGTGAAAGTTTATTCGAATCATAAAATGAGCTCAAAGAGAGGAAAATTAACATTTATAAAAGGATTTATCGTGTTCTTTTGTGGTTTTCTAGATTTATCAATTATTTTTCTAAAAAGCTTTTATGCTTAGTAAAATGTCTGAAATAGTAATAAAATATATCAAATCACAATGAATCTCTTTATTTCGAAATAATAATCTAATGATTATTTCTAAAAATAATTTCATTTAAAAAGTTATAAACAAAGATTGCATATTATTAATTAAAAGCAGGAAGGAAATTTGCGTTATAAACATCGATATTTCAATAATCGATAGTACTATAAATAAATCGCTGTATAATCTGTAATACTATCATTAACTTATAAAGTTCGGGAGTGATTTGTTTCACACTTTCCTAGTGTCATGGGCAAATCAAAAGCAAAGTGTAAGAAAATAAAATATTTCTTTTTTTTATTATTCAAAAACTTATTTATAATTTGACTCTCAAATTTAGATATATTACAAAAACAAATTTTCATCTTCAAAGAGCAAATCATTCAACAGAAGCAGGAAAAAAAATGTTAAATTGACATTTAAGCTTTATATATAATCCATACATATCTCTATATTAAACGATATAAATCAAAACATAGTGTTATCTTAATTTTATCTATCTATAAAGAAATTCTATAATATTTCTAATTCACAGTATAAGCTCAGCTGGAATATCTTGTAACTAGTTTAACTTTCTGATTACTTATTAAGAAGAATCTTATAATAAAAAAACTTGAAAATGCAGTTTGCTACAGTTCTGATTTATTTGCATAAACTAAGTTAATGAATGTGATATTGATGCAGATGGCTACACAGAATTAAGTATTAAAAGAATAGGACTCTCAAGCTCACACACTATATTTTTCTATTTACAGTAAAATACGCTTATCTCAAAAACTCTTAAGATGAAATATCGGTTAACGTGAAATAATACAACGGTCCCAAAAAACACTATGTATTTTCATGTATTTCTTTTTCTCTTAACACGAAATGAAAATCGCTTAACACGAAAACATTTTACTTCTGGAGAAAGAATATATTGAAACAGAGCCAACGCTTAATGAAATGCTTGAGAAAGTTTCTGTATTATTGGACTGTGCTACCGTATCGCATCGGAAGAATTCGTCTCAGTAGATGATGATAACGTGTGCACAGCCCAATTTTAGCAGTTAGAACATTTTGGAGTTTGTTCAGATCTCAAAAATTATCATTGAGGCAGATTCCAATGACGAAAATGAAAAGAACAGTACAGCTCCTGTTCCCACGTCATCCGAAATGACGAACATCATGAATAATATGCGCGGTTATTTAGATGCACATTCCAATGGTGAAATGAATAACAAAATGAACAACATCGAATAATTTGGTGACTATTTGATGCTAAAAAAATACCAGATTTTTTTTCAAAAACTCAAAAAGTGTTTTGTTTTTCAAAAACTTGAAATTTTGTGTTGTTGTTTCTAATGCCACTTGTCTGACGGTGTCAGATCGGTTCTTACACGATAGATGGCGACACCCCTTATCTCCACCTCCACAATTTAGGCATGAAACTGGAGGGGAGGGAAATATTCTCCAGACTCCTCCATCAGTGGTTTCTGTCTGCGACCGCCCACAAGACTTTCGGATTTACTGATTTAACGAGCACGTATTCCATGTGTACTCGGTGGGTATTTTGTGGCATCGGGCATTGAACGCAGGTCTTCCGGTCTAGAGTCCGATGCTCTAACCACTAGGCTACCCACGCCCCTGAAATTTTGTATTAAGTTCTAGTGAATGATTTTGATTCATTGATTTTTATTAAATACATGCATATATACGTATGTATGTAGAAAAAATGTTTTCTAATAAACTTCGTTTTGTTGAATATATATATATGTTTTTTTAATTAAATATCATTTAACATGAAATTCTTTTAACATGGAAGAGTATTTCAGTCCCCTTAGTTTCGTGTTACACGATTTTCACTATATATTCCCGGTAAAGTTTGAAATCCGGCATTCAATAGAATGCAACAAACTTGCAAAATGTGTAGGGGGTACAGAGACGACTCGGAATCTCAAAGGAATGAAGGGTCACAAATGCTATAGTTGCAAGCTTTGGAGCAAATAAGCAAAGAAAAAGAACAGAAACAACATCACATTGATCAGCAGAATGCCTATGTGTAGGCTGTGGAGAACATTCATCGTATGCAATCACATGCAGCTCAACAGTGTTTCTTGGTCAATGTTTGGTCCGGCACTCTTAGAGACGATCTCATTGGTTCATACCTTCTACCTAAGTCCTTTGGGCGGTAGAACATATCTAATGTTCTTGCAACAAGTCCTTCTCGAACTTCTTGACGCAGCACATGTTCCTCCGCCGTTGCGCCGCTTCGTGTGGTACCAACAGGACGGGGTTCCTCCACATCACGGAATTCATGTCCCCGAAAAACAATTCAACGTAACCTTTGAACAGCGTGGATAGGTCGGGGTGGCCCTGTTCATTGACCTACCAGATGACTGTATCTATCATGCATCGACTTTTTTTTTCTAGGAGTCACATGAAACGTTTGGTGTACCCCTTTCTTTAAGTTGAAGACTTAATCGCTCGAATATTTGTAGTTTCTGGGAGGATAAGTGGCATGCCAGGAATCTTCCAGAATGTAAGGAATTCAATGCAGCGTCGCTGTCAGATTTCGAACACCTGTTGCAGTACAACCTTTCAATAAAATGTATTGCTGTTTCTGTTCTTTTTCCTCTTTTTCTTTGCACTATAGCTCGCATGTACGGCATTTGCAACCCTGCATTCCGATGTGATTCCGAGTCGTGTCTGTACCCCCTAGACAACCTGCAAGTTTGTTAGGTCTAGTAGCGTATCGCCCTGTATATAGTTTAACCAGATAGATTTTGTTTTGTTACAAAATAAAAGCAATAACATATAAAAATTGTTAAATAGAAATTGTATTTATAACGGAAAATTAATCAAATTCGTCAACTATTGAGAGTCTTGTAATATTAACATAGTAAATTATTTTCTCTTTCAAACGAGTTGTATTTTGGCCCGCAAGCCTTTGTAGATATGGCAAGTCCCCAAATGTGAGAGGCATTTTATGGTGGTACCATCTAGTGCCGGCTCCCGCAATCAACTTTTGACGCTTGAATTAATTGTTAATTTAATTCTCTCCACGAATGCTAAATATTTCCGAGAGTACCAGAACCAAGTTGATACTCAAGGGATCTTTTACATACCACATAATCATATGGCATGCACGCTTATGACTTTTGTGTCCAGAAAATCTATCGACTCTAGCCGGAATCAAACCCGCCACCTTGGACTTACGCGATGGATACGCTATATCAAAGCCACCGAGCCGACACGTAATAAAGTAAAATCAATTTAGAGAGACTTAGAAATTAGTGATAAATGAATTTCTTCCAAAATTAGGAGACAAGCAATGTGAAACTGTGTAAGGCAATTTGTTTTCATTAAAAATTATTTTAAACCTATTTTAATCAGAATTATTACTGCTGTCTGATAATCCTGTACAATCTGTTCGAAATTACATTTATCGCTTTATAGTGCTATAATCCTCAATAATCTGAAGTACTTTTTGAACATTTCCATTATTTGTGATACAGAAAGTAGTTTTAATATCGATTAATTGATTGTTCATTAATTTCTCACTTAAAAGCAACATAAAAGCTATTGACTCAAAATTGGGACCCACGGTCAAGTGATAATGCTCACTTAAGCTGGCACTCCCACTCCACTCACGGGAGTACGTTCAGCTTTGAAAGTCTTAACGTGCATCAGCCCCATTTTAAGGTAAGTCTTCAGTGGAGACTGAATGACGAGAAGAACAATTCTGCCACGATTTTGTTATCACGATAGCCCATCTCTATTTTGGTTAATTAACCCCTTCGGAGGCCATTTATTTTTTTTTTGAACTTCTCGCAGTTTTTTTGTCTTATTAACAATTAAACAATAGCACTTAAGGAAACATATTTTATTTAGCCAAATTTTATGTTTTCATTTAAATTTTAGGGGTGGGAAGAATGCTTCCCAAGGAACCATTCACCATCATAAAGATATTTAAATTTAATGGTGATTATTTTCCATGAAAAGATGAGAAGCATGTTGCAATGCACCAGGGGGCATCACATGTAGCGGATCCTCTTTTCTTGTCCCTTTCTGCTACATTTCCTACATCGTCTAGAGTTGGAACCTATCTCTAGCATATAATGTGGCCGCGGTAGCCTAAGGGTCAAGGTATCGGACTCGTGGTAGGTGTGTCATGAGTTGTACCACTGAAGACCTGCCATGCAGAGGGGGCCAATGCACGTTAAATATGTCGAAAGCTCAAACGTCCTCCCTTTGGCGTGGTGTGGTAGTTAGGAGAGGTGGTGCCACATCAGGTGTCGTCCTCGTAACTTGATCGTGGTTCAAAATCCCGAGGCCCATTTTGTTGTCTTTCTTTTCTTTGATCGAAGCGATCAACCCTTCCCATTACAGCATTGCATACAAAGACAGCTTTTAAACACTCTTTTGTCCGATTCACAGATGTCATGATCACTAGATAATGAACAGTAGCACAAGACTGAAGCTTGTAAATCAGTCTTCCCATCGTAAAATAGCAAGACCTATATATTGGGTTTTGCGCTTCCCACGGGCATATTTTGTAAGATCATGTAGATGGGAAGTAATCTTCCCAAGGCCCACGAAAGGGTTAAGAGGAGTAGTTATTTATTAACGTCACATTATAAAGCAACACGAGAGCTATTGGCGATGGATCTTGTAATTTTGAATTCCGATCGAGAGACGAGGACACTTGAACTGTCACTCTCCTCTCCAAGCCACCACACCTCACCAACGGGTGGATTTTAAGCCACAACAATTCAAACTTGCATCAGACCCTATACATAGCAGGCCTTCAGTGGCACCGGGACTCGGACCAGTTATACTCCAGCCACGAATTCTAGGCACTTAAAATATCTAAAATACAATAATTAGTAATAAATGGCTGTGAATAATATTCTTGGTGCTTCAAGGGTAAGAAATTGATGAAAAACTGATGTTATTGAAGAATTCGACGATAAATAAGTCACGTTAAATGACGAAATAAAAAATTAATTCACATATCTCGTAAGATGAAGCCATTAAAGAAATGTATAAAACATATCCTACTTAATTTGATACACAAAATGATATATTTCGAATCGCATTTTATAAGAGGTTTTTAACTCATTTGCGAGAAATTATTAAAATAATATGCTACACAGTATATACTATATGTGTGTTAGATATAACTCTCCCAAGTTGTTACTTAACATTATTTGAGCACAGAATTTGTGTCCTAACAGTTTAAACTTCGTGTCTCTTGCATCTCCATCCGACAAATTAATCTCTCCAAAATGAAACTATAATCCTTACAAAATTCTAATCTTTATAATTAGATTGCGTAATTCAGCATAACATATTTAGGGTGCTGTAGGCCATTGGATTAACATTCTAGTATTGACGACTTATGAAAATTAAGACTCAATTAATTTTTGTTACGTATTAATATTACTATTTAATCTAACACTTCTTTCAATCATTCGTTTGCTGTTAAAACTGTGTTCATATCTTAAGAGAAATAAGCCTTTTTATTACATTATATTTATAGTTGATTATACGAAAAATAATCAACGATATCATTGATTATATGTATAGATTTATAGTACCGTTCAGAATTAATTATTATTTTAACTGGGGGTTATATATACCCCCTGTTTGTCTAATGGTGGACCACTCCCATTGCAGAAATCATACAACTGTTCCTAGTCATTGCTCAAATTGTAAAACTGTAATTTACATGCATTATTGTAGCTCTAATTTGATCTTGGCGCTCCTGTTTAGTTAAATTCAGTTTGTTCTTCAATTCAGGACCTCTTCAAAAACAATGTTACTAATAACTTTTTCCTCTAAATTTCGCTGAATTTTTATTCGGTCTTTGCTTCTGCACCTTGCAAGAGTCGCATAAAGTTGTCTACGAGCAAATATTGTTCACTTCAATGTTACACATAAACCAATTTTTTCAAAACTCCGCTACTGGGATTTATTAATAGTCATGGCAAATGCTGATCTTACAGGGAATTGCGTACGTTTCAGTACAAATGGCATATCGAAATTCCCTCGAGTGTCCAGTGTGGTCCTTGGTATTCATACAATTTAAGAGGGAAATTTTATCTCCTGATAAAATTTCACACTGCAGTAAACTTTTTACGACCCTGTATAAATAAAATTAATACATCATCACGAAAAACTTATTTTATTCATAGAGAGAAAAAAACCTGAGATACAGCAATTTAAAATCATGCCATCATTATTGAAATAATAATCGGTTTATTTTAAAAAGGAATAATTATAATATTGTTACGTTGATCGGAGTTTAAGGATTTTATGCAAATCAGTCACAAGAGCAAGACTTCAGTTCTTCAGAAGCGATGGAAATTTATTGTCGAAAAACAATCCTTGAAATACATCAGCTATATTCGCAGAATAAATCTCAGGCCTTCAGCTACAGACACAGCTATCAATGTCTAAAATACAAGTATGCTTAGTAACACTAGGCAACAAAAAACAACTTTTTGTTTTTTCCTAGTTTTAAATAGCCTATTCTTACTAATTTTGGGTTGAAAAAAAAAGAATACGTAAATGAAATTTATTTATTAGCTCTTGTTTTTAAGATATACAACAGCCCATCCATCAATTTGTGGGTAAATTTGAAGAACAAAACATTACTAACTAATAAATACAATAAGTCAAGTTTCGAGAATCAGTGTTTTAATCAGAAATCAGCAGCATTTTTTAGTTTATTTCCTGTGAATATTTCCTTTTGGATTGCCTCTTGAATGTCGAAGCCCGAGTATCCCTTATAACTCTCCTGCAGTAGTCTGCGAGCATTGCCTCATCCCAACGACCCTGATATCTACGTTCCCTTTTTGCGATACGATGACACCTTTCACCACGTTCATCGCTTACAGCTCCACAGTTATTAGGGAAAAAATCAAGATAGGAATGTAAAAAACGGATCTTTAGAGACATATTGCCTCCTAGGTTTTGTAGGAGTTTTTTTTTCACCAACTGTTGATAGTTCTCATCTCTTTTGCTGCCTAGAAATCATTGTACCACACTTTTAAAGGCTACTTTTCCTTTTCCTTCCAGAAATAGATCAAAATCGGGGTCCTTCATGATTTTGTATATTTGAGGGCCCACGAAGATTCCCTCCTTAATCTTTGCATCACTCAATCTTGGGAATTTCGATCCAAGGTATTGCAAAGCTTCTCCATCCTTGTTAATGGATTTGTCAAAGTTCTTCATTAATTCCAGCTTAATATACAGGGATGGAAGCAGAATGTCATTTGGGTTTACTAGAGGAACATTTGGGACATTTCTCTTACCGGATTTCAAATTTCTAGACGGCCATTTGTCTTGTATGTAGTGCGATTTTCGATCTCTAATGTCCCACAAACACAGGAAACAGCATTACTTGGTATGGACTAACTGCATTTCCATAAGTAAAGCAATGACTTTTAAGTATCACCACAGATCTTCCATTTATGTGATTTTCGTATTTTATTAACTCTAGAAGTAATTTCACAAACACACGCTCATCCTATTCAACAGCGGAAGTAATAACTAATGAACTAAATTCATGTGACGTCATAATCACATGATAATTTCAAACCACGTGTTTTTAGCCAATCAAGTTCAAAAACACATGTGACGTCATAGTCACGATAAATGCAATTATCTATTTTCAGCAAATCAGTTCATGCACTTCGTTGTTGCCCAATTACGCTTTTTACAGAAGCTTTTTTAAAAAAAATTAATATTTGTCACTTTATTGAAAAGTACATGTATAAAACAAGACTTTTTTTTCTCTAATTTTAAAATTTTTTTGCAGAAATTTCTTTTTATAACTTGAGCATTTTTACCCAACTATGCAATTTGAAATTTTACCTAAGTTTTACAAATAGAATAAAAAGTACGAGCTAGTTTATTGTCCGTTTTGAATTCAATGTAGAAAACGTGTTTATATTTATCATGTGACCGTCGTGAATTTAGTCCATTGCTGATCTGTTACGGTCAAAACAAGATAAATCAGTTTCAGCAATCGATTTCCTATTTCTAGGTCTCTCGGATCTTTCGAGAAAAATCCTCTGGGGTCATAGATCGAGAAATCAGTAGATTTCTCAACTAATTTCCAGAAGTGTCCATAGGGTCACGAACTCGCTAAAAATGGTCGCCAAAGTCGCAAAAATAGTCGCGAAAAATTATTCCAACTTCACTCTATCACCAAGATTTCGCCAAGTTTCCATTGAATCGCCATTATAATCTAAGGAACGGCGTTGCTTGCGAATATATTGCAATTTTAACATAAAATAAATACAACATATAGAGTAATATAAACGTATTAGATGTCCGGATATAAATTGTTTACACTATTTTAAAAATTTTTTTACACACAATTCTTGATAATATCCTTCTGTGTGTGTGGAAAGTAATACTTTTTTATGTGTCTCTAATGCGTTTTCTGAAAAATGAATTTTTATATTATATCGGCTTTAAAGAAAAATGAATATTCTTAAAGAACTTGGGGTGCATTAAATTGATTTTTGGTGAGCCTATTTATTGTTATAATATTTTACTAAGCCTTTAAGAACATTACGTCTAGAAGTTTTAGGAGGTTTCAATGACACTTTGTTTTGAAAAAGCCACACAACTTCTCTTTTTAAGCAGTCTAATATTTTAATATTTATTATTACTATATGGAAATATATAAAATGTTAAAAATAACTCTTTCATTCATATTTTTATAATCTAAGTTGTATTCTTTTCAAGCACAGATATATTTTCATTTATATTTTAATTTTAAGGGAAGTGTTTGTTCGTCAAACTAACAAAGTACACCAGTTAGAATAAAATAATTAAAACAATTCCTAATTTTCAGAGGCTTAATACAATAGGCATTATTAAGTTTATTGATATATTATAAGTAAATATGTTATACATTTTATAAACTTTATGGAGAAAAACTTTAGCTCGCAACTGACATCAAAACTTTTCTTTCTCGTTATGTAATAGTAAATGTATAAGCAGGAAAAATGTTTTTCATGGTATATCAAAAAGTATATTATATTTTATACATATTATTTATTTCATATAAAAAATGTGTAAGAATCACTCATTGAAGATGTTTCTCCGTGGAGAGTTACAGGATTATCAAAAAAAAAATCCTATTTATTAATTACATTCCGTCTAACTTTTTCAAATAAAAAATACTAAGAGTAAAGTTGTAATCTCTTTAAGCGATGTTGAATTATATATATATATAAAATTTTACTGGTAACGTTTGAACGATTGATATCAGAAAAAGGAAGAATGTATATAACACAATAAAGAGCTTGCTTACAACTCTGCACATTTTTCAACCCCAATTTTTAACGGGATCAAATTTGATTTGAAACATTTATGCTGTTTTAATATTTTTAATGGATATAAATTATCGATTTATGCAGAATTAGTAGATGTCTCTATCAGCATTTTCTTTGTTTCCCATTTTGTTTTCATATTTTAATAATTCATTTGAGGCCTGTGAAAAAACAATGGTTACCAAATCTGTAATCACCAATTTCACTTACGCATCAAACAGATCGATTATATTTATTAATTTCGTACTCTGAAGTAACCCTAGGACTATATTTAATGCACTTCGTAATTCTGAACCAAGGTCACGTGACAGGATGGATCCTGAGCTTTAATCCTACACTCCAAATTCCCACTCCACACCAACGGAGCGAACTTGAGCCTCTTCAGATTTTACATGACAGGAATGTGACTTCAACTCCTCTAAACTACGATCATTTGGTGGCATCAGGATACGAACCCACGACTCGACAAAGGCAAAGCCTTACTTACGCATTAGGTTCTGACTAAAAGAGAAACATTTATTCAAAGTTAAAAATTATTTTTGTCCCTCTTGATTATTCTTAAAAAATGATATATTTACAGTAGAACGAACTTGTTTTTGTGTGGTTCTTTTTTATGTGATTTTATTTTTGCGCAATTTTTTTTGAGAGGTATATGAAGTCCAATGGGTTTGGGGACACTGTTTTTTTTTTATCACTGTACATATACAGAGAAAACCGCTTAACACGAAACTGGAGAGACTGTAATATTTTTTCGTGTTAAAGGATACTGCGAAAAAAAGCCACAACCATATATCAACAAAATTAAGTTTATTAGAGTTTCTTTTATTTACATAAATATGTATACATGTATATATTTTTTATAAAATCAATGATAAAAAACATTTACAAAAATTTACAGAAATTAAACACAAAATTTAAAAAAAATTTCAAGAACAAAACTTTTTTTTTGTTGAGTTTTTGAAAAATAATCTTATATGTTTCTTTGCATTGTTTTTTTAGCATCAAATTGTCTACAAATTGTTCGATACCGTCCGGTTTGTTATTCATTTTACCATTTAAATTTGTGTCTATATAACTGCGCATACTTTTCATGACATTCCTTATTTCAAATGACGTGGGAACAGGAGCTGCACAGTTCATTTCCTTTTCGTCGTAGGAATCTGCATCAATTGTAATTGCACAAATTCCAAAATGTCTTTGTCCTTTATAATTGGAGCTGCACATACATTATCATCGTCTACTGCAACGAATTCTACCAATGTTTTCCGTATTTCGTTCATTCCCGGAAGAAAAATCTTTTCGTGTTAAGAGAAAAAATATGCATGGAAATACTTGGTAGTTTGTCCAGACCGTTGTATTGTTTCATGTTAACCAATATTTCGTCTTACGCATTTTCGTGTTAAACGTATTTTACTGTATAAACTTCAAAACACTCTGTTCGTTTTTTATAAACAGTCTCCCGACAATGCACGTTCCATTGCATTGAGCATTTCAACTCTCTAGCAGCACGTGCTTGATTGAAGACAAAACTGGCAATGGAAGTGACATAATCAATAATTTGATAGATTATGAAGACGGACAAATAGAACCGGATTCTTTGAGAGCGGATAAAATATATACAAGGATCTAGCTTTCCAACAAATCAGAAAAGCATTTTCTCAAAATAGATACCAATTCCAAAAGGAGTTTGAAATTCCAAAAAGAGTTTCCCTCATGCATATTTGGTTATTGTGACGTTTACAAGCAACTGACCAACCAGACGCCATCGTGGCAAAAACTTATCACTTACTTTATGTGGTGCCAAAAAAAAAGAAATCAATTTAAATTGTACCTTCAACGAAAGCGATTCGAACTAATTTAACACAGGAAAATGCGCGCTTTGGATTACAATGAGTAGTAGCAGTGAATTATGTATGTGCATTTTGAAAACTTTTCTACGTATACAATGAGAAATTAAATGCTTTTAAAATGCTTCCCTGTGGAATTTAATTATTTATTTTGTGTTTGGAGGTACCATAAATTTCAAAAATAATTGACGTATTTAGAAAATGCGTCAATTATTTTCGAAATTTATGAAAAAGTGTGTAACTTTCTGTAGTGTAACTTTTTTTAGGCGCTCCCTCTCCGCCATAAAAAAAATTCTGTAGTATTTCGACAAAGTTGTTTGTTACATGTAAATATTTATGGAATTTTTGAATATATTTTTGTGCGGATTCTTTAAATGCGGTCTCTATCTACAGCACAAAAAACAGGTTTTACTGCACTCTTTTTGTATATTTTTTTTATAAAAAATATCGACTAGACTTTTTTTTAAAATTCAAAGTTCTCCTTTTGTAATTTCTTACTTGTTTCTAAATACGTCATGAAGCAATATTTGATTCGATCCAGTGGCTCATCTCCCGCAGATTTCACGTATATACATTGTTCCTTCTCAATCAATACAAAGCCCCATTATACACTAAAAGAACAAAATATTTTAGCTCATTAACTGACTGAGGTTCTTAATATCGATTGCAGGGCCAGCCGAAGATAATAATGCATTTGTAAGGAATATTTGTTGGAAAATATGTTTGTTTATTTAGAAGAGATTACTTACTGAGAGAATTTGCTTCTCTTTTTACATTCCTTAGAACATTAGATTGGATTTTTCTAAGTCAAATGATTTCTGATTATATTTCAGCTGAGTTTATAACTCTCATTTCAGTAACTTGTGTGCAGATAATTAAGATAATTCTGAAAGTTCCCGAACTGATTAATGGAAATGTTTAATTATGCGTTTGATTAATTCATAATATAATTTATCATACTTGTGTGTTTTTGATTAATATCCAAGAAGTTAATGAAGGTGGTTTCAATGAAATTAATTGACTTGGAATTCATTGTTATCCATAGCCACATAATAATCATGTAATGGAGAAATAATTTCGAGTGATATAGGATGAAAAATGTTCAAAAACTGAAACTTGCATGGGATTTCTTATTTATTTTTTGTTTTATAAGAGTTGCACTAGAGCCAAAAAGGACCTGTGGATCGGTTTTCTGTTAAACAGCTAATGATTTCCCAACGGCTATTCAGTTTCTCGTGGGAAAGCATCCAATGCCGACACATAAATTCTGGGGTCAATCGTTCTCCTTCTTTGATCAGACAGGCAAACTTCCCAAGCAAATCTCCGACTTTAAAGTCCATCCCTCGAGAGGTGACAAGAGACCAATGGCTGAGCAGTAACCGCGGATAAGTACAACAGAAACCATTGGGAATCATTTATCTTCCTTTCAAGCTGTGGCAAAATCCACTTTTAACGAACCCCCAAAAGGGGAAATCACAGACTCGCTAACGGAACGGCCACACTCCAGAACACCTCCTTAGAGGTCAAGATAACGGACTCATGGCTGACGTGTCACGAGTTCGAGACTAGTGCCGCTGAAGACACGCTCTGTAGAGGGGCTGATGCACTTTAAATCTGTTGAGGCTCAAACTTCCTCCCATTGGTGTGGAGTGGAAATTAGTAGAAGGAGTTGCCATCTCAAGTGTCATCCTCGTCATTTGACTATGGTTGAAAATTCGCGGTTCATCATCAAAAGCCCTTGTGTTGAGGAATAGAGCGACGTTAATATTCATTCACTCACTCATTCAGAACACCTCCTAGATCTCGTGCTTAAGACCTCCATCTCACATGTCGTCTTTAATAACTAAACGTAACTTTCCCACAAGTGACCAGCACTACGGTAATATCGGAGTGAAATCAACTTTTCAAAGGTACATAGAAAAAATAAATAGGCATTTTGTGCTCCAGAATCATTATAGAAGTCAATTATTGAGGCCACCTAATTTATAGAGATCATTATAAAGAAATTGATGCTTCCCTGAATATAGTTTAAACAATTGAATATGTATATGCGCAAATATAAATATTCTAGACCTCTACATAATAAATCTCATTCATTCAAAAATAATTCAATTTAATTGAATAGTTAAGGAAATATACAAGGTAAATGGAAATATTCAATTCTTTCTGATTGATAATCGGAGAGCATTAAGGAACAATATATCATTAATCTGTTTTTTAATGATCTAGCAGTTATAACGTTTTCTCACCTCTAAACTGCAATATTTGCTCCCAATGTAGACAGAAAGATGCCATTCACATCTACACTTGCACCCCTAAAATATTGCGGGGAACTTTCATCTGCCAACATGCCGACAACCGATGGCCGGGAGGAAAAAATTCTGGATTTCACCTGAGAGCCGGATCCCCGAGTGTAGTTAAATCCTAAAGAGAGTGGATAGGAGTCCGTTTGAAACACTCGAAAAGAGAAGCTGTGTTTGCCTCCTTCTTCCCAAATAACATGTTCTGTAGAATTGAAATACTCAACAATTTGAATGAATTGTAACCACATGCAAATATTGTAACTAATAGCTGTTGACGAAATAAACCAATAATTTAGTTTCTTAAGTCTCACGCGCTACTCATCAATTATCCCTAAACATTACACTGCTTATCAAGCAGTGTTAAATAAATTATAGTTTAAAAAAACTAAAAAACATCCTTTTATAGTCAATAGAACTAAGTTTTAATCTTTTAATCACCAAATCTGGAATTAGTCGCCAGATGCGGGAAGGGATCTGAAAATGGGAAATCGTTAATCCTGATGATCCTGATCAGGACAATGGAACAAAATTATGAAATTATTTTATTGCCATCAGTCCTGGACAAGTGAGCAAAATTTCGAATTAATCTGACCTTGTAAAGCGGGTAAAAATTGAGTTTAAAGATTCCGTTACATACAAGTGAAGCTTATAAAAGGGTGTTAATAATAAAAAGAGAAACATATCACAAGCAATCTGCTTTATTTTTGTAAGCGAACAAAAATTAATTTTTAAAATTAGGTTTATCATATTAAAATCTAATATTATTATTTTTCAGCAAAAATTGTTTTGAACTTCCTTAAAAAAAAAAGAGTATAACTTTTAAAAGAATTTTATGTTTTGCTGATTAATATTGTTCGTCTAAACCAGAGGTTCCCAAACTTTTTTGTCTCATAGACCCCTTGCCATGCTTTTCGGTTTTGGGTAGTGCCACTATTTACCTAATAATGAATTTTTGCAAATTTATCAATTTAAATGTCTTTTTATCATTTGGTATAGAGCTATACTTACTTTAAAATACTTAAATTTCTAACTGTAGTGTTTAAAACCTAAGACACACATGTTAATTAATTAAATTTAAATTATATTAATACTTAAAATAACTGTTACATAAAGTAACTGAGCAACAAACAAATGCTTTTAATGGGAGTAATGAATCTGGTGCTTCGTCCATTCTAGTGCTTCTAAAATTGCTGATATCCGTTTCTAAAATTTTATTTTAAGATCTTAGTGCTATTTCGATCAGTTCCTCTTGTAATATGACATTTGTTTTCCTTTCAATGACAACAAACAAATGCTTTTAATGTAGTAATGAATCTGTGCTTCGTCCATTCTAGTGCTTCTAAAATTGCTGATATCCGTTTCTAAAATTTTACTTTAAGATCTTAGTGCCTATTTCGATCAGTTCCTCTTGTAATATGACATTTGTTTTCCTTTCAATGACACCATATTAATTAATTGCCTAGTGCAGTATTACCATGTATATAATCAAAGTATTCTCAAACCTAGTTTCAAAATCTGAATAAAGGACATCGAAATGAGGAACGTAGGTTAAAACGTCCTTTTTACCTGGCAGATTCTGTGTGACAAATCGAGAAACTAGAAAAATTCGGGACGTCTAATATAATATTCCTTAGCTTAATTATATAGCAAGAAATGTCGAAATGAGGGTCCTTGTAGCTGCAAATTAACCTCATTAAATTTGGTTAATAAATCTGTTAAACAGGTAAATCTGATTTCCACTTGATTAAATTTGCTTTTAAAATTAAAATCATGATGTGGTTTAATGAGAGTCACTATCGTAGACCCCATTTGCAACTCATGGATCCCCAAATTATTTTTTCACTGACGTAGACCCCCTTCCTGCTGTCATAGACACGATTTGCAAGGGGCCACGACAGCAAAAAAATAATTTGGGTGTCTATGAGGAGTAAATGGGGGTCTACGATAGTGGCTCTCATCAAACCAGATTGTGACTAATGTTAAATAGGTAAGTCTAGTTTCCACTTGATTAAATTTCCTTTTAACAGATTTATTTACTAAATTTAATGAGGTTTGATTGCAGTTACAAAGCGACAGCATACATTTTATTAAAACAAATTCCATTTCAGCATTTCTTGCCAGCATTAAGCTAAAGGAGCATAATTTTGGACTTCGCCAACATTTAAATGCCCTTTTTTTAGATATTGAAAATTAGGTTTGAGAATGTTTTGACTATCGTAGTACCACAGTAAACAGAAAATTCATATGGTCACTTTGAAAAAAAATGCTAGATTATAAGAATTAAGTTCTAGAAATATGCACTAACGAAGATCTTAAAGTAAAGTTTAGAAACGATGTCAACAATTTTAGCTTTAAAAGATATACCTGTTATTTATTCCATATTATGGAATATCTCGAGAAAGTTTTTAATTGTTTTTCCGATTGAGAAGGAGTTTCAGTGCGCTTTCCAATCTCCAAAACAAAAAAGAAAGAAGAAAATACTGGACACTATTAACCGAGGAGATATATTTAGTGTTAAAATCTGGTAAGATTGATGCCAAATGTTGATATTTATTATTGCATCCTCAGATTCCTCCCTCTCTCTAAAAGCTTTTGTTTGATACTCTCAGTTATTTTATACTTTAATTAAATTTTAATTTAAATTAGCTAACTAATTGAATTAACTAACATGTGTTTTCTTAAGTTTTAAACTCTTCTATACTTCACTACAGTTAAAATTTTGATTTTTTAAAGTAAATAGCTCTATACAAGCTGTCAAAAACACTTTTAATTTGATAAGTTTGCATACATTTGATATTAGGTAGGTAGGGGGTCTACCCCAAACTGAAAAACCTGTCAAGGGGTCTATGAGGCTAAAAAGTTTGGGAACCTATGCTCTAACTGTTTATAGAATTATTTCTAATGATCAGATTTAAGTGAAGTAAGATCTATTTACTACAGTTTGTACTTAGTTTTGATGAAAAAGTATCACCCATAAAAATTAAAGTTTTATTGATAAATTTTCTAATTAGATCATTAATTATCTAATTAGTAAATTAATTATTTGCCAAATCATATAACTTAGTTTTTTTAGAACCATAACGTGATATTCCATTTGTGCAGCTGAATAAGAATTATAGAAGCTGTTAAAGTTGACCCCTTACTTTTTTTTGTTAAATATAGGCGCTATAAAAGTTAGTATAATTTCTTCTTCGGAATAACTCAAAGTAGATAAATAATCGGTTTTTAGAAAATTGGATGAGGCAACCGTATCTTGTCTAAATTTTTTTTTTTTTTATATAAATAAAAATGAATGTTTGTCTGTGTGTCTGTTATGCCTTCCTAAACCATTCATCCGATTACGATGAAACTTTGGGGAATGGTTGAACGCGAAGATTTCTGAGTTAGTAAAACTATGTTTCGGTAGATGCCCAAAGGGCATTGCAGGATATTAAGGGGCGTTATAGAGAATTATTTCCATTTTTAAATTGTTAGACGTACTGTCTTGAAATCTGATAGGCTAATTCTGTTTATGGAACGAAGTTCCTCTAAGAACGGGTTTTGCGAAAATCGACCCTCAAGGGATTGTTCAAAGGCTTAAGGGGCGTTACAGATAAATATATTTCCGTTTTTAGACTATTAGAACTACCTGAAATTTGACAGGTATGTTCCTTTCATAGAGTCAAGATCCGCTAATGAATCACTTTACAAAAAATCGACAGCTAAGGTTGGTTGAGAGAGGCTAAGTGCCCTTATAGAAAAATATTCGGGTTTTTGATCTATAAGACCTACATACTTGAAATTTGGCAGGCATGTTCCTTAGTGGTGATCCTCTACCACGAAGGTTTTTCAAAAATAGACCTTCAAGGGGGATTTCGAGCGGTTAATGGGGTGTTAGGAATAAATATTCTCGGTTTTGAACAATTAGGCCTTCAGACTAGAAATGTGGTAGGCATATTTCTTTCATGGAGTAGAGATCCACTAAGAAAGGGTTTTGCCAAAATTTACCCCCAAAGGGTTTGCAACGGGTTAAGTTCCGTTATATAGACAAATATTCACTTTTTTATCTATTAGACTTGCAGATTTGAAATTTGGGTGATATTTTTCTTTCAAGGAGTAGAAAACTCCTACAAAAGACTCTTTTTACGAAAATTAACATCAAGGGGATAAAAGAGCTTCTAAAAGAGAATTCCGTTTTTTCGAACTATTATACTTAGACTTGAAATTTAGTTGGCATGTTTCTTTGATGGAGTAGAGACCTCTAAAACGAGGTTTTTCGAAAATTGAATTCAAGAGGGGATGTGCGAGGGTGGTTTATATAAAAAAATTCCCTTTTATTAATAACTAAACCTATAAACCTGAAATTTAGAAAACATATAACTTTTGCTATACAGAGATCTGATAATAAGGGGGTTTCAAAAGTCAACCTATGTGGGTGTTACGGGGGCCTAACAGATTAAAAGTTCCTTTTTTCAACCATTAGACATACAAATTTCAAATTTGACAAATCTGATTTTTTATTGAGCAGAGATATGCTAAAAATCTGACCTTTTTATGTTTAATTTGTAATTAACTAAATTTAACACTCGCGCACACACACACAAATTATTTTTCCTTCAATCTCTATTACTATATTTTTCAATTCACCCGTACGAAGAACGGGTATGCCAAATAGTAATATATAAAATTAGGTAATAATTTTAAGTTGTTACTGATTCTTTCATATTTTTCCGTAAAAAATTTACAAAAAAGTCAAAAATTAATATCTGAAAATTTATTTAGTTGTATACATTATTCTCGTATGAATTTAAGTATTTAAAATTTGTTTCAGGAAGAAACGAAACAGTTGGAATTTCACTTAAAATACTTTTATTAGTTAAATTTAATAAAAAATAGATCACGTAAAACATTCGAAGATTTTCTTAATGTTTATGTAATTTCTTAAGAAAGAAAAAAAATCTTTTGATCTAAACTGAATTTTTTTCTAAATTGATCTTTTTAACAATTATTATTAATATTCCTTTTTTAAAATAAAAAAAAACTTCTTTGTTTTTGTCATTCTTTTATGTTAGTACTATAAAAATATTTTTACTTCAAATATTTTTTTTATCTGAGATTCTACGAATTAATTTGACTATTTCATGTTTGGGGTACAAAACCGTAAGCAAAATATATAGATGTCATAAAATACATTTTTATTTGTGAAATATTTTGTTTTGTTTTTTATGCTCTTACCATGTAAATAAAAATAGCAACAACTCTTGCATTTTTAAGATTAAATACTGATTTGTACAGGGAAAATCTTAAAACTACTAATACTTTCTAAGTATTTAACAGGTAAACACCCATAATAATAAATTACGGAAGAGGTAAACATGTTTTTTTATTAAAGATAAAGAGCCTTTTTTTCTTTCTACACCTCTCATGTAAAAAGTCAGACTTTTTCCGAAATTAGCTCCTGTGCATTGAGAGGTGAAAAGCACTTCTAAAGTATTTTTTTATCCACCGTGGAAACTCGAAAACTTTTTTTACAGAAACAATTTTCCTTCTTTTTTCCGACGGAAAACCTCAAGTGGTTTCAGAGGACATTTTATTGATATCTCTACGCTTTTTCTTTCTGTCAGTTTGTCATGTGGTAAGAGATAGAACAGCACACAGACTTTTAAGAAATCTATCTCTCATCTTTAAAAAGGATTTTCTTTTTAAATTTCTTAATGCGCTATATATAACCCTTTTCACATTAAGTACTGTTTATGAATCAAAGATTTATGGAAATGAAAAATAAACTACATATTTATATAAAATTACTTGACCATTGCTTTTTAAACTTCATATTTAAGGTATCCAAGTACTTGAGACAACTTTATAAAAAAAAAATTGGAAATATTGGGATATATTTGGGGTTTTTAGAATTGCTTAGAACATTTTCAAAAAAATATGCTAAAATTTAGAAAATGAAAAGAAATTATTATTACTAAAATGGGAAAAATAGGTAAAATGTACAAAAAACAACATAAACGGGCCCTTTCTGTACCAAAAGTTTATGAAAAAATTTCAACTTTTAAATTCTAATGTGTTGCTATGTTATTAATTTTTGAAATGACTTTCAGAATAAGAGATGTTTTAATTTTTACAAAAACCAGAGCTCTTTATCTTAGTGATTATATGAAATTGCTTAAAATAACAGTGATTATATTAACACAAGAGACTGTAAATTTTGTAATAAAACAGTGATTGATAAATCTGAAGGTTAAAACAGTTCTATTATACAGAACTTACAGAAAAATTTCAGTTAATGATTTTCAAAACTTTCTTAGCAATCGCTGGCCCGTTTGATTATTTTCAAAAAATCACATTTCGAGTAAAATGTGTTTTAAAGTATGACAGCTTGCTTAAAGTAATGGAATCTGCTTTACTAAAACACTTGCAGTTCTGGTTCTAGTGAACGGAAAATAATAAACCTGGTGTTTTTATAAAACTAATAAGATGGCCTATAAAATAAAATCATTAAAAAGTTAGCCAATTTTTGGCGAAATCCACTTTTTTGGGGTAGTTGAATACAATGGTTACCAGTTCATCTTGCTGTAATATAATGCTAAATAAATCACTGTTAAACCAGTGGTATATAGATATGCATAATAAAATGGCAAATAGCCTTTTTAAAATGTTTAAATATCACGTAGGGATTTCCAAAAATAAAAAGATGAAATTGTAGAAGAGTCTTAGAAAAAAGTACATCGTACAAAATTATACATGATAATCAATAAATAAAATATAAAAATCCTACTGGGGAAAATTTTAGAAAAACAAAGAATTCATTATTATAATTGTGATTTCAGGCTTACTACAAAAATTAAATCTTTATAAATCTGTTCTAAAAAATCACAGCATTGCACTCATAAATATTAATGCATTCAGACCTTAAAATGCAGCTTTTATATATTTTTTCTCAATAATATTTATTAATAGTTATTTGTTTTACATAATTCTTATACATTTATTGGATATTTCTTTGTATAAATGTAGTAAGCAAATATAATCATTTAAGAGGTCAATGTTTACATTTCTATCTGTCAAAGGGGGCGTGGCTAATCAGCTGATTATTTTTTAAAAATCATTTTAACACACTTTTAATTAGTAAAATGGCAAGTACGGTACATCATTGGAAAGGTCCTGATTTGGGGATTTTAGAAATATCAAAAACTCAAAATCGACTTCCCGAATTTTTTTTTTTTTGATCCCTACTGACTCCCCTTAAAAAAAAAGACATTTTGAGTAAAACGTGTTTTAATGTATGACATCTTGCTTAAAGTAATGGCATCTGCGTTATCCAGAACACTTGTTTTTGTTCTATTGAACAGAAAATAATACACACGATATTTGTATAGCTAATAAGATGGTCAATAAAATAAAATCATAAAAAAATGTGTCAATTTTTGGCAGAATTCACAATTTTAGGGTAGTTGGATACCTTAAACGATTCTAAAAGTTTGTTCATGATAAATAAGGTTTTTGAGAGTGAAACTTTCTCCTTTGTATGTATAAGATCTGTATTAAAGTGCTATTTTCTTTAGTCTTTTAAATATTTTTCTAAATATAAACCATCACTTTCAAGGTTATCTGTTTGAACGGTAATTATCTCTACATTTACGAAGAAGAATAACGACACACTCTCTCACACTCATTATGATATCTATAAAACTATTAGATTTACAGACATGAAACCTAGTAAGCATGTTTCCTTTGTTGATGTGAGATCCACTAACAGGTTTTGAAGAAATGGACTCTAAGGAACACTGCGATGGGTTACGAGAGTTTTCCAGAAAAAAATTCCGTTTTTGAGCTATTCAAACTACAGACTTGAATTTAGACAAACATTTTTCCTTTGTTAAGTAGAGATCCACTAAAAATGAGTTTTGACACCGAAAATTGACTCGGAGGGCACAGGAATAAAAGTTAATTATGCTTCTGCTTAAGAAATTTATGTCGTTCTTTTTAATCAAAAGTTTAGGGCTATACAAGAATGCTTTTCAATGTAATAAAAAGCATAATGCTGAGATTTAGATATCCAAAACTTAAAACTAGTACATATTCCTAAAACGTCTTGAAATAATCTGCAAATCAAACGGGTAACTACTAGTTACTTTATAAAATGAGTACTGCAGTATTTATCTCGGAATTTATGGTTATGAGAGTGATAGAAAGGCAACATTTTTGTTATTTAACCAATAGTTTATTTATTAATAATACAGTTTTCTCTCTCTGTATCAGTGCTTCTCAAACTGTGGGGTGCGCCCCCTAGGGGGGCGTGATAACTCTACAAGGGCGAGCATTTTGAAAAGTCGAAAACAAAAGGTTATTTAAAAAATTATTAATTTACTGAAAATAAACAAAAAAAAATACATTCTGACACAATAAAAAATAAAATACACATTTACATTGATCTAATACATTTATAAATGTATCAGTACTGTACAACGTATTTTATAATTAGTTTAACAATACTAAGTAAACAACAAGTTTGATATTTACCAGTGACCCCATGGGCTTATATTGACACTTATCTTGATCATTCGTACGATTCACAATTAATCCCTCAACCAGGGCCGCCGCGTGGGGTGGCAAAATTGTTCACCGCACAAGGGCGCCTGGGGTAGGGGCGCCAAAATTTATAGTTCTTATAGTTTTTTAATTTAATGTTACTTACATAAAAGTTGTTAATAAAAAACTTGCAATTTGCATGTTTTATATTTTCTTAACAATAAAATAAGATTTGATTTTTTAAAATTTTATATATAATTTAATATAATTTTTTGTTTTAGTTTGTGTAAAACAAAATTTGATTTCCGATACGAACAATAAAAACACGTTCCGTGTGGAGTTCGTGCTATTATACGGAACGTGTTCAAAATCTAGGAATTTGTAACATGCAACTACAGGAACTGGAAATGATTTGTATCCGCATAAATTTTTATTCATTATATGCTGAGGAGATGTTGTGGCTCAACGTCGTTGTTTTTTAAGTTATGTAAATCGCTTGATTTTTCTTCTCCAAATCATATTTTGCTTCATGTATACTGTTATAAAATTGTTCTCAAAACTCGAAATAAAATCTTTGTCGCAGCGTTTCTCAAACTGTGGTACACGCCCTTCAGGAGGGCGTGATACTGGGGGCGCGAACTTACCGCGAAAAATCGAAAACAAAAGATTTAAAATAATTTACAATTTAAAATAATTACAAAGTAAAATACATTCTTATATAATAAAAAATAAAACACAAATTCCCACTGATATAATACGCACTACTTATAAATGTATCAGTTCTGCACAAAGTATTTGATAATTAATTGATCAATATTCAATTAAAAACAAGTTCAGTAATTACTAGTGACTCTCTTGGGCTTGTCATATACAAAACTTAATATTTATCTAATTAGTGCGTTTAAAATTAAAGTCGTATTGCATCGTAGTTTTACCTTCAAAGTACATTATAATTGCTTTCAGTACATTGTTATTGTAAGAAGTGGGGCGCGATGAAAATTATGACTGAAAATTTAGTCGCAAATATTGAAAGTTTTAGAAGCACTGCTTTATTGCGATCTACAACACTCATTTTGGCATCATGAATTCCTTTAGATTCTAAGCAGGATATCTATACAGAAGGGCAGCCGCATTTGCGATTTCTTCCAAATTTAAGATATAAATATAAAAAAGTTGCAACATAACTGTAATCGACGCAATTCAGTTGAAAGTAATTTCGAATTTGTAGGGATTACACCTAAATTCTATTCGTTGTTTGTTCAGTGTTGCGAACTTTACTTATTGAAAAGTTCTTGTTATTTTCATTTTTTTTATAGACTGTTATTTGAAAATAAACTTCAAGTTCCATGAAAACTCTCACCATACATATTATTACATCTTAAAAAACCTACACAAGAAGCAATTCTTCCCTAGTTACATTCTATTCTTAATAACAATATGATTCATAATAAGCTAGTTTCCTGTTTCAATATTTCGCAATCTTCTCGCATGACGTAATTTTTCTGATGTAATTTTGTCCCCTCCCCCTTCTCTGCTCTTTTGCAGATATGTTTCTTTTAAATAATTATAATAATATTATATTAAATTCTCTTGTTCATGCATATTTTTTGTATCATTTCCTGTCTATTTCGGTGGGCTATTTTGTAGCTCTAAGCCCTCTGTTGGATGTGAGTTCGATCCTCCCGAATAAATTAATAGCTAGGGATTCTCCAACCGTTCTATAGCGTAGCATTTCGTTTCTGCTTCCTTTTACTGTCAGTAAATACTCGAGCACATGCAAATCGTATTAGATAAATTATAAAACTAAAATTATAGATTAAAAAAAAGGGAGTGCGTTTAAGCGCAAACAAAACCAAGAAAGAGAAGACAGTAAGTAAAAATTGTAGCTTTGTGTATATTTAAAATATTCCCATATTTTTACTTTTTTACTAGAGAGAATTCAACCAAGATAGAGCCCTCGGTTTGTTTTTTTTTTGGTTTTTTTTTACCAGGGCCTACGCCACTGCCTTCAGGAAATCCCTTTTTTTTTCAAAGAGAGAGAGTTGACGCAATTTTAAATCAGTAATTTCTTCTATTTTACTTCATTCCTTTACAACTGCAAACGGTAATTATGAATTTACTTTTGATTTGTTTTGTATTTTCCCTTGAGAAAAATGTACAAACATTTTTATCATATTAAAATAATAATTTTATCATTAACATTTTTATCATATTATTCAAATATTTATTATTTGCTTTCCTTTACAAAGGAGGCAATAAAAATAATGTCCAGCTTAGTGAAATCTAATATTTTTTTATTTTATTTTGTAAATTGTCCGTGTTACATCAGCTAATTTTAAGATTTTCGTCTATATTTATACATATATTTCAATGGACTTTTATAGTACTTTTATGTTAATATTTGTTTTCTTTGCTTGAATACATCTTACAAAAACACACTTTTCTATGCAAGAACAGTTTTATAAAGTTTAATTATTAGTGTAAACATGAAATTCCAAATAGTAGTACTTAAGGTAGTACTGGTATTGAAGTTTTTTTCACGTCAAAGTTTAATTCCTAGCATTGATATTTACACTGATCGCACTTGCATTGAGCTATAGAAATAAAAATAAATAAAATATATCTATAATATTTCTTCATTTTTGAAGGAATGGAAAATATTAATGTCTGTGTGTGTAAAACTTGATTTAAATAATATAAAAAATATTAAAACGCGATTGTTGCTGGGATGGGGGGGGGGACCTTTTTACTGGAAGTTCCTATCAAGTAGGTGTCTGATACTTTCGATATCTTGTTTCACTAACAACTGATTCTTTCTTGAAAGTATACCGATCCCCAGTCTAGAATTCATTTTACTTTATAAATTCTCTGAATTTTATTTTATAAAAAAGTAATAAAAATAAATGCGGTAAAATATTCTTGATTCAAATGATACTACACACAAAAACTAGCTTTCAGAAACAGAAAGATTAGCTTTCATAATAAACAAGGGGAAAAAAAAGTTGATTGTAAATTAATGTTTACAACATGTGTAAATGATAGAAAGGCTGGTTAATATGAAATTTTTTGCCTTAATTTTGTATAATTATTCTTTGTTGAAAATTTCATTTATATTTTTGTACAACATTTGTGATGTGATTTATATTTGCACAATTCATCATATTCTGAATATAATATTGTTTATGTCTTTATCATACAAAGTTTTAAAAATTCAAATTTATCGTAACCAGATTATTCACTGAACATTTGGTTACTGAAATACGCACATTTGTGTTAAAATTATTCTTACTTTTTCAGAAATACACTGGTATCCAAAAGTTAAGCATAATTGTTAATT
>BMAO01002324.1:0-17243 GCA_019973975.1 Trichonephila clavata
ACGGAAAAAAAAATCAAAATATGCACATTGACAGCTACACTTTAAGTAATAAACACTTTGTTTCGAAGTTTTATTTGAATATACAGGTGTTTCTTAAGTAAGGCCCGTTTGTATTTAAATATAATAAGGACAATATTTTGTTTCAAAAAACCTTTATTTTAAAATTGTGCACACTTTTGCCTATTTTTTCTACATAGTTTCTGAGCTTATTAAAGCACTTGTCATAACCTTAGAACTAAGTTTTGAAGACCTCTTCAAAGAAGTCTGCCGCCTGGTCGGACAGCCATGAGTTCACGGCCTCTTTCACTTCTTAACGGCGTGGTATGCTGTCAAAAGGTGTTTTGCTCCTCCACGATAACTCAAGGTCTCACACTTCTCGAACGACTCGGGACGTAATCGAATCTTTTGGCTGGGAGTTTTGGGATTATGCACCACACAGGCCCGACCACAGTCTTGGTAAGAAGCGCTTCAGTGACAACGAAAAAGTGAAGGCGGCCGTGAACTCTTGGCTGCCTAACCAGGCGGCAGACTTCTTTGAAAAAGATTTTCAAAACTTAGTTCTTAGGTATAACAAGTGCATTAATAAACTCGGCAACTATGTAGAAAAAGAGGCAAAAGTATGAACAACCCTAAAATAAAGGTTTTTTAAAAACAAAATATTGTTGTTATTTTTAAATAAACAAACGTACCTTACTTAAAAAACAGCCCTCGTATTTCAAGCAACTAAATGGTATAATAAAATCTGAAATGAGGTGTGGAAATCTTTAATACTTCATTTTTTCTGCTATATTTCTCTGCTAATTTTCCTGTGAACTATGAATTTATTAAAATCATCTTCCAAAGTGTCGTCTTATAAGCTTTTTGTTAGGTATTTATTTTATTTAAAAAAAAGTCATGTGCGTTTGTATAAACTTTCGAAATGTGTGTATTAAATCATCGAAAATTCTCGCCAAAACAAAAGATGTCGCCAATTCAAGAATGTATTCATCCATTGGCTGCATATTGCGGTGTATGGTGACATTTTCATGATTACAGTATATAAAATTTCATTGACTGTATAACACTGAAGTAAACCGAACCCCGTTCTTGGTGGTTTTAATTATTTATTATATAATTTACCTAACATTTAATGCAGTTTTAACAATAAACAACATTATTACAAAGTTCTCAGAGATAATCAAAAGCAAATTTCAAACTCGTGATTTGTGGTGGATGCGGTCAAGCGGTTATGGTCACGAACTAGTAGCCGAAGATTCGCGTACTCGAGTCCTGGTGACACTGAAGTCACGACACATAGAGAGGCCTATGCACTTGAATTTTGTCGAGACTCTATGTCTTCCCTTTGGTGTGGTAATTTGGAGAGGGGGTGCTAGTATTGGTTTCGTCTTCGTATTTTGACCGAGGTTCAAAACTATGAGGTCCGTCATTAGAGCCACTTGGGTTGCTTTATTGCACGACTTTCGTATGACTCTCACTCACCCAACTCATGTTTCATTCCGCAGATTTTTATTTGTCTTATATTCCTCTACGAGATTGAAATGTATTTTCAGAGAGAAAAACTTTGAAGTGTCAGTATGCATAGTTATAATTTATTTCTTCATACATATATAAAAACTCGTAGATAGAACAAAGACTCTAGAAGGCGGCAAGAATCAAGTGGCTCTTATATTATAATATTTTAAAACTTGTGATGCTTATTAAAAAAAATGGCAAGAAACGACTAAAAAGTATATATAATTACACACTTATATAAATATAATAATAAATTATTTGAAAACCTGTAACTTATTTTCTAAGGAAAATTTCAAATGTTTATTTTTATAATTTATGATACTTTAAAATATACAGATGCAAATTAAAAAGGATGAGAAAATTAAATACACTTCTTCGAGTAATATGATTGAAGTTGAACAGTTCTCCAGTTACAGATGAATCCGTTTTGAAAGAGATTTTGGGTGATTGTCAATAACGTTCGATTTTTGAAATGAAAGTCATCTCTTCGGAATAATGGTGAGTGGGGATGCGGAACTTTTCAAGAATTACTCCTCAGTACGTCATTTTCTCACTCAACAATTCCAGAGTGATAAATGGAGTTTTCATCCCGAAAAAATTTGCTACGCTTTAAGGGAGAGAAGTTTACGGACCTCGTTCTGGTAATCTTATTGAAAGTGTAGGTATTGGGTTTTAGATAAAGTTTTCAGTAGCTTTTCACTTGTGAAACATCATAAATCAAACTTGGTTTACAATATTATTATTCTATATACTAGAAGAAGAATATTGTAAACCAAAAATGTAATACTTATCTTGATAATTTGTGCGATTATTAATTAAGGTTGTTTTGTAGATTTAGCGTCAAAGTGTTTATTGTTATTGTATGAGGGAGAATGTTTATTGTTATTGTATTGTTTATTGTATGTGCAATGAAAATTATGATTAAAAATTGGGTCGCAAGTATTGAAAGTATGAAATGCACTAGGATAAGATGAATAGACTAAAATTTTTCTTCCGGAAAAAGGAACATTTTGGCTGGTTAATTTCAGTAACTCGTATTAGAAGAAATATAACAAGGAAGAGTTTTAAAATTTCTTACATAAGTCAAATCCAGAAAAAAGACTGCGTTCTTAACTAAAATAATATGAATAGTATTCAATACGTATAAAAATACATATATTTCCTCCTTAAAAAATGCAAACATTCAAAATTCTATTAAATTTTTTAGTGAATTCCCAGTGAGAGAGAAGGTTGCCACAATTTTTGTCTTGAATATGAAATATGCAAATGATTTTCATTTAATAACAAAATTTCTAATTCGTGTTCGATGCATAATGTATTAAATTAAATATTATTGTGAAAAATAACAAGATACCGATTAATTTTTAAATGTACAAATCAAAATATGACGAACAAATATACGGCCGGTTTATTTAATAAACTTAGAAAATATTTAGACTGCGTTATAAATATATTACGGCGTTAGAAAATATTTTGGGCACTTTTACAAAAGTTACGAAATAAACTATTAACAAACAAGTTCACACATTCTAAGAGGTAAGATTCGTACAAAAGTTGACATTTAAGTAAGGAAATATACTTCTAAATTTGTAAAATAAAAATTTAAAAAACGATAAATTATTTTTCAATTGAATTTTTTAGTGAATTGCTTCAAAATTATTCCATTTTTGAAGTCTTAAATGAAAATTATATTGTCTTAAAAGGATGTTATTGAAACATTACAGTTTTTTTTTCCAATTTACAGCTCATATAATTTTTAAAGAATTTCCTTTTTGTTTAAGTAATTTTTTCTCTTCGAATTATAAAAAAAAAAAATTCTTCTGAGCTTTCTAAAAGAGCCAACAGTAAAAAAATGAATTTGTTCATTTGAAAATAATTTTTTTTGAAGCCTTACATACATGTTACTATAAGGGATTTTGTACTCAAGCTTAACAGTTCTTTTTCATCTCATTTCCAAGAAACGTCTCTAATCTTCGTTCAATTCGTTGTTAACTTTTTTAAAAAACCATTCGACTCTTTATCTGATAGATTTCTCATGGATTCACGTGGCAATTATCTTCATTTCATTGGTTTAAATATTGTAAAAAGCAACGATTTTCAATTTGATCCCTTAGAACTAATTTTTTTCTTCATTTTTAATAACAGTTTCTCAATTCCAATGGTTAATCCACAGTCTTAATTCTTTCTATCGTTATTTGTCTTTGGTGTCTCTTATGTAACAACACAGTTGAGTTTCTTTACAAAGCGGGAAATTACTTTACTTTAGTAACATTGCCATGTCGCTGTTAAGAATAGTTGACTCCTTTCGCCGTCCAGAGATGGCGCCACGAACTGGACTTGGTTTCTGGAAGCCGATGTGATTTCGGCGGGAAAACGACATTCCATTCGGATGATTCGGTTGTAATGGTCGCCATTCTTGTGATTATGTGTTGTGAAATGTTTTTTCTTTTATCGTACATGTAAAGGCATGAGTGTGTGTGTGAAGCAAATATATACATGAAAAGTCGACTTGTAAAATCATTGAAGTGAATCATTAATAATCTTCAGTTATATATTTTCCATTCAGCTTTCGAAATACTTCCACAGTGTTCTATGCCCAGCATGAAAAATGGCGGTAAGTCAAAATCCGTTCGTTATACAATTCATAATTGCATTCTACATCAAACTCAAAATCTAAAGTCTCATTCTCATTCAAAACATGTGGTCCGTCGAATCGCGGAGTTATTGATGTGATTTATTCTTTGTTATTTTAATTATTCGTTTCATACTCGATATTCTTATTCTAGTGCATTTATTCTGATACGAATTCTTGAAGTATTCTTATACATTCTGATTGATATTATTTATTATTTGATTCTAGACTTATTCTTTTGTTCTATTTTGTATAAATATTTTTTGATAGTTGTGTATTTGCATTGTGTAGGCATTTGTTATTATTGGTATAGTTGTGTATTTTGTGTAGAATTTTAAAATTTCATTCATAAATCATGGCTCCAAAACAGTCGAAAAATAGTGGTAAATTTGATTTAATTATAAAAGAATTAAAAGTTTTTGAAAGTAGAATAAATAAATGCGATGATAATAAATCACGCATACGTGTTTTAAAAACCCAAGTGTTGCAATATGAAACTAGATTAACTGAAATATTCGGTGAATTGTCAACGCATGAAAGTGATGAATCATTTGATATTTATATGAAATATAAAGATATATTATTCAATTGGGTTGTTGACCTTGAACAAAAATCTGATTTTGAGGAAGTAAAAAATAGTATTCATGTAAAGTCTTCAGTAGTTAATTTACCAAAACTTGAAGTTCCGCATTTTTATGGAAATTGCGAGAACTGGATTTCATTCAAAGAGTTATTTAAGTCTTCTATTCTAGATAACAAATCAATAAGTGATCTTGAAAAATTGCAATATCTGCAGGCTTCTGTTCGCGGGGATGCAGCCAAATTAATTCGGGGTTTTGCAATTACTGTGGACAATCTTAAGAACTCTTGGGATATACTGTGCAGTCGGTATGAAAACAAACGACAATTAGCTCTTAGCCAAATAAATAAGCTATTTAGTATTAAGATATCCAGGGCAAATACTTCAAAATTGCTTTTGGAAATAATAGATATTTGCAATGAAGTCATTCGAAATTTAAAAACTTTAGATTTAGAAACAAATTCATTAACAGAGTTAATCATAATAAATTTTCTCATTTCAAAAGTGGATGCATGTATTAGTCAACGGTGGGAATTATCTTTGGAAAATAATAAAATTCCCACTCTTGAGGAATTTAGAGTTTTCATTGAAAGAGAAGCTCGTGGTCTGAATGAGTTAAACTTTGTAAAACCTGACATTAAGAAAGGTAATGTTAAACCATTATATTCCTTTAACAAATCAAATGTAAATACTACTGTTGTCAAATGTAACCAAGTAAAATCAGGGGTAAAATTAGATGTTGGTCAAAGTAACAATTGCATTCTATGTTGTCAAAGCCATGCCTTATTCAAATGTCCAACTTTTAATTCTATGAATGTAAATGAAAGATGGCAAGTGGTACGGAACAATAATTTATGTACCAATTGTTTGAGGAGTAACCACAGGCTTGACACATGTAGAATAGGATTCTCGTGTAAAAACTGTTCTGAAAGACACCATACATTATTACACAGATATTCAGTCAGTCCTTCAGCAGATACTCAAGCAAATTCTGCTGTGACAGTGTCTAACAATTGCACACAATTGACAGAAGGTCACGTATTGTTGTCCACAGCATTAATAAATGTTAAATCTAAACATGGTCAACAAATAACTTGCCGTGCTTTGATAGACAATGCTTCTCAAAATTCTTTAATTTCCAAGCAATGTGCTGATCGCTTAAAATTGCCATTAAAACACACCAATCATAAATTAGTAGGTGTAAATGAAACATTTGCTGAAACTTCATTATATTCAACAAACTTGGAATTTTTTTCTTGTGTTTCCTCTGATAAATTTCAAGTAAAAGCTTTGTTAGTCTCGAAAGTCACTTCAGCTATGCCAAACTTTCCAATTAAATATCATGAGTGGCCTCATATCAAAGATCTAACTCTTGCTGATCCAACGTTTTATATTGAAAATGAAATAGACATTCTTGATACATAGCTAGCTGATGTTTTTATGACAATAATTTCAGGGACTCCTATAATGGGACCCAGAGGTACCCCATCAGCATTGCCAACAAAATTAGGTCATTTATTGTCAGGTACCATAAATACACCATATAATCAAATTCATCCCTAATCTGTCACACCCTTTTAAACATAGAGCATTCTTTGAAACAATTTTGGGAACTTGAATCTGTTCCTAAGGAAATTCCGTCAAAGGATGAGGATGAGCTATGTGAGTCGATATTCATAAATTCTCATATTCGTAATGCTGATGGTAGATATATTCTAAAACTGCCATTTAGAGATGATTCAAGTCTTGGAGATAGTAAGGAGGGTGCATTAAAACGATTCTATTCTCTTGAAAGAAAACTTCACTCTAATAATCAATTAAAGGAACAATACACAGAATTTATGGAGGAATACCAAAACCTTGGTCACATGACGCCTCTCGCATCAGATGTAAAATCTCCACATTATTTCTTACCACATCATGGTGTGATTAATGATAATAGTTCCACAACCAAATTAAGGGTGGTGTTTGACGGCTCATTCAAAAGTACAAATGGAAATTCTTTGAATGACATTCTGCTGACTGGTAAAAAACTACAGTCAGACATTTTTCTAACTTTACTTAAATTCAGATTCTTCCCAATTGCTTTTTCTGCTGACATTGCAAAAATGTATAGACAGATATTAATATCACAAGATGATGTATGCTTTCAACAAATATTTTGGAGGAAGTCTCCAGAGGAACCATGAGGGATTTTCAAATTAAATACAGTTACCTATGGTACATCTTGTGCCCCATTTCTTGCCATCCGAACTTTGAAACAATTATGTGAGGATGAAAAACATCGTTTTCCACAGGCAGCTAAGCTCGCAAAAGATCATTTCTATGTTGACGATTTGTTAGCCGGTGCTGACTCATTGGACTCGGCTAGGAAAATTGTTCACGAACTGCAAAATTTAATGTCAGCCGGTGGATTTGAGCTGCGAAAATGGTCATGCACTCATCCAGAAGTCTTGTCAGACTTGCCAAACAGTCTAAAGAAAAATATTTCCTCACATTCATTTGATGATGAGTCCACCCAGAAAATTCTTGGCTTATTCTGGGATCTAAACGAGGATTCTTTAAAGTAAGAGCAGTCTTACCAGACCAGGTATCCACAAAGAGACAGATGCTATCAATCATCGCACGCATCTTTGATCCTCTGGGGTTTGTCTCTCCCTCAACTATAATTTTAAAGATTATTCTTCAAGACCTGTGGAAGGCAGGGCTTGACTGGGATGATGAGATATCATCAGACATTCTTAATAGATGGAATCGGTTTCAAGCAGAAATTTCATGCCTCAAACAAATAAAAGTTCCCAGATATGTTCAAACACTAAATGCTAAACACTGTGAAATTCATGGGTTCTGTGACGCCTCCTCAAAGGCATATTCAGCCGTAATATACTTACGTGTTGTTTCTGATTCGCCACACTTATTCTTAATGGTTTCAAAAACTCGTGTGGCACCTGTACAAACAATATCATTACCTAAATTAGAGCTTTGTGGTGCTCTGCTTCTGGCTGAACTTCTATATACATTTAAGAGATCTCTTAACATCACTCACGATACATATTTATGGTGTGACTCAACAATTACACTGAGTTGGATAAATAATCCACCTGTAAAAGGAAATCAATTTGTGCAACACAGGGTTGGAAAAATTCACACACTAACCTCAAAAGAATCTTGGCATCACATTCCAGGAAAATTAAACCCGGCAGATTGGGCAACAAGAGGCCTCTACCCGAAACAACTTCTTGAAAATTCAGAGTGGGTAGCTGGTTCAAAATGGCTTCATGATTTCCATCCTTCTTCCAATTCATTTCTTCCTTTCTTTGAACAGCCTGTTCCACTTGTTCCTATTGATCAGTCTGAATCATTAAGTGACTCTGTTGTTCGTTCAACTGGTGTTGATAATTCTCTTAGTTTCTTGGATAAGTTTTCCTCATACATGAAAGTAATTAGGACTGTTGCATGGATATTCAGGTTCTACCATAATTCCAAATCAGTGTCCAAAGTTACTGGCCTTTATATACACATGAATTAGAAACCTCAATAAAAAAGGTAGTCAAATTGTTACAAAATGGAGAATACCATACAGAACTTAATCTCTTGAAATGTATATAACAAGCCTCTTCCCAAATCTAGCAAACTTCAGTCTTTGAATGTATTCCTTGACTCTGAGGGAATTCTTCGTGTAGGAGGACGTATTCGTCTCCAACAAACTCTTAAATTTGAACAAAAGCATCCTATGCTCATACCAAAAAATAATCACTTTACAAGTCTAATCATTAGACATTTTCATAGGGTCAATTTCCATGCTGGGCAGGAACTAGTCTTATCCCTCATTCGTCAGCAGTTTTGGATACCTAATGGTAAATCAGCTGTCAGAAAAGAACTACACAACTGCGTAGACTGTTTTAAGCTTGTGGCGAAGCCTGTCTCTCAAATGATGGGTGATCTACCCATCGAACGAATCACCCCTTGTCGTGCTTTTGAAAAAGTAGGCATTGACTTTGCTGGACCTATCACGACAATGTGCCAACATACTCGCAAGACCAGCAACTTCAAATCTTACATCTGCCTCTTCATCTGCATGTGTACTAAAGCAGTGCACCTTGAACTCGTATCTTCGCTATCAGCAGCAGCATTTTTGTCAGCACTGCGTCGATTTGTGTCACGCCGTGGCTATCCATCAGACATTTATTCTGACAACGGTACAAATTTCGTTGGTGCTTCAGCTTACTTGAAGGACTTGTTTAAATTACTTCACAACTCTAATGTCCAGGACTATTCGTCAAGCAAAAACATTCAGTGGCACTTCATTCCTCCATATGCACCGAATTTCGAAGGTGTGTGGGAAGCCTCAGTCAAACTCACAAAGCATCATTTGCTCAAAACATTAAAGGCGGCTGTGCCGAACTTTGAAGAGTTAGCTACAATCCTGTGCCAAATCGAGGCGTGCATAAATTCACGTCCTCTTTATCCGCTATCATCAGACCCTAAGGATGTCCAGGTGTTAACACCCGGACACTTCCTTATCGGGTGTCCCTTGCTTGAACTCCCTGATCACAGTCTCACTAACCAATCCTTGAGTCTTCATTCTAGGTGGTCTCTTCTGATGAAGTTGAAAATGATGTTCTGGTCTCGCTGGCAGCTCTCCTACCTCAACACCTTGCAGTCCCGAAACAAATGGATGCAGGGCCAGAAAGACTTCACGGTAGGATCCCTCGTCCTAATCAAGAATCCAGCCTCTTTCAGCACCAGGTGGACTCCCGGAAGGATTGTGGCCACACATCCTGGAGCTGACGGAATATGCCGTGTCGTCACTATCCAGACTTCACGTGGAGTCATGACAAGACCAGTCTCTCAAGTTGCAGTCTTGCCCCTACCACCATCGACTACATCTTCCCGCCCCCCGGAGGATGTTAAGAATAGTTGACTCCTTTCGCCGTCCAGAGATGGCGCCACGAACTGGACTTGGTTTCTGGAAGCCGGAGTGATTTCGGCGGGAAAACGACATTTCATTCGGATGATTCGGTTGTACTGGTCACCATTCTTGTGATTATGTTTTAGTGAAATGTTTTTTCTTTTATACTACATGTAAAGGCATGAGTGTGTGTGTGAAGCAAATATATACATGAAAAGTCGACTTGTGAAATCATTGATCATTGGTGTGATTCATTAATAATCTTCATTGATATATTTTTCATTCAGCTTTATACGAAATACTTTCACAGTGTTCCTACGCCTAGCATGGAAAATGGCGGTAAGTCAAAATCCGTTCGTTATACAATTCATAATTGCATTCTACGTCAAACTCAAAATCTAAAGTCTCATTCTCATTCATAACAGTCGCTGTTTCTCCACGAAAACGACAAACTGTAAACTCTGATTTACAGAAATTCAAGTACACTGCTGGCCACTGTAAATACAACACCAAGAAAGACAAGAGATAGCACAAGAAAATTTATTTTGTAGATAACATGTTAACCAAGTATCAAATGATTAAATTTATAGACTTCTGTGAAGCGTTGTTCCTGCCAAAATCAGTAGCCAGAGTAGCCGAAATTGTTGGAGATCACCGCTGCCACATGCCTAGGCATTGATTCAAAGAGACTTTGGATGTGTTCTTGGGGTACAGCAGACCAAGCAGCTTCCACACGTTGCCAAAGTTAATCTGGTGTGGCAGCTGGGGGTGTAATCTCGGTCAATCGTTGAGCAACCATGGACAACATGTTTTCTATCGGCAAAAGATCTGGAGAGCGAGCCAACCAGGGAAGCAATTCAATCTGGTAATTGACGAAGAACCTTTGGATAACGCGTGCCACGTGTGGTCGCGCATTATCCTGTTGAAATATGGCTGTGGCCAAGCCCTGAAGGTAAAGAAGTAAAACTGGCTCCAACACCTCAGAGATGTAGTGTTGGCTGTTTAAAGTACCGGTTATGAGTACTAGAGGAGTGCGAGAGTGATATCCAATACCACCCCATACCATAATAGCCGGTGCAAGACCCATGTGGCGGTGCATAACGCAGCTGTTCAGCATCCTCTCTCCACGGTGTCTCCAGACTCGAATCCGGCCATCGAGGTGTTTCAGACAGATACGTGACTCATCAGTAAAGACAATTTCATTCCATTCTGCCACCAACACCCTTCTTTCATCGCACCAATGGCGGTGGAGACGTCCGTGGTTTTGCGTCAATGGTAGACCAAGTAATGGCCGTCTTGCAGACAGACCACTCTGCTGTAAACGGTGTCGAATGGTACGCGCAGACACTGAATGATGCGTTACAGACTCAATGTGCTGTGCTATGGTTCTTGATGTGACTGAGAGATCCGTCACTGCCATGCGCACAATTTGCCTGTCTTTATGTGAAGTGGTGCACTGAGGTGGATGCAATCGACCACGTCGGACCATCATACCCTCCTGCATCCAACGGTCACATATCTGCATTACAGTTGCTTGGTTTCGTCCAACACGACTACCGATTTCCCTGAAAGATAATCCACAATCTCGTTAGGCCACTATCCTTCGTCTGTCGACTTCGGATATTTGATCAAAAGCTGATCGGTTTTTGAAAATACTACATGAAAAACACAAAAAAAATTGCCGAACTTGTAATCGTCAAAATCTCCAAGCTTTAAATAGCGCTTTGAGGTGGTGCCACAGGCGTGCGTGATGTGTGTCTGCGCTGAAATTCTAATCATTTGCATATCTCACCTCGGCTAATGTGCATGTTGTAAATTTCATATTATTTTGAGTGTTTCCTTCAGGGTGTTGAATTTACGGGGGCCAACAGTGTAAATAGCCTTAAAATATGTGAACTTAAATAAAATATTAAATTTTAGCAAAGAGCTTCACAATCGACAATGATAAAGTGGAGGGATGTATTGGCGTGTTAGTGAAATTAGAAGTATAGCTTGAAGGTAATTAAGTATATATCCCGTGATACTGAATCACAAGCAAGTGACGAGGAATGCATCGGAGTTGTCTGAGTCTAAAAAAATTTTCACTGTATAAACGTGAAAACTTTGAGCATCGTTATATTTAATATTTCTCTACAGCAGTGCTCCGCGTTCTTTTTATCGTCTCTGACCAGTCAACGTTTGAGAATTTTACCCCGCACTCTGATTTTGGGACGTTGAATGCTTGAATTTTATAGATTGCTTTTACTTAATACATTTTATCTAAACTTAATACATTACATTTCTTTTTATTTAATAGGACGCGGTACGATTTAAATAAAAATCTTTGATTTTATGGTTTTTACAATTTTTTTCCTTGTAACCTATGTATATGCAATACGTAAGACAAAATATTTGCTCAAAATATCACAAAAAAGCAATCTATTTAATTTTTTTAAAAAAAATTTTAAAATGTTTGAGATAATTTTAAAACGCTACTCCTCGTACAATAATTGACGTACACACAGGAAATTTGATTTACATATTTGTCAAACCATGTACAAAAAAAGTTGGTATAGGATTAGGGATAACATGATTCAAATTCCTAAAAAAATTTTTTTTATGAATTATTAGGAAAAAATCCCTAAAAAACGTATAAATTCTAAGTTCAAATATTTTTAAAAAAATAAGTATCGCTTTGATTCAAAAATGCATACCAACATGTGTTACATATATTAATAGCAATCTTTAAAAAAAATTCAAAACATTTCATGCAATTGAAAAAAAGCCTTAGCATTTTAAATGAAAGAAAACGAACGATTTTTTTTTGTTCTGAGATAAATCAATTTAAAGTTTTTATTTACTGTAGAAAGATATGTATATATAAGTGCAATAAAATTACTAAAAAATTACTGTATATACTACATGCACATGATAAAAGTTTTATAAAGTTATTATATATGAAAATTATAATTTTTTATGTTTAAAATTTAAAATTTTCAGTACCTTATATTTTTAAATAATTGCGATAAATAATATACGAACCAATTTTACGATGATTTTAAAATAATTCTAGTTTATATCTTCATTTTTTTTTACATTTATGTTTAAAATAAACCAAGACTATATGTAATCCCTTCTTTTTTCTTTGAATATTTTTCTTTTCGCGTATTGTCTAGTTTTACTTTTCGACGAGCTATGCGAAAAGCAAGATTATTTTGGCAATTTCTTTCTTTTTTACGTCTGTAATCACGTGTGGCAGCAATTTTTACTGCTTCTTCACCAAGATCCAAATTAGCTGCCTTTTGTATTTCTTTTAAGGCTTTCAAAGTACCAAAGTTATACTTTGATACTGCCTCAGAAACAGCTATATTTACACGTCGTAATTTCGCTGAAGTTTCTTTAGAGCACTTACTCCAAATCACGCTATGCAGACTCTCTTTGCTGTTCTGAGTCAGACATCTGGCACATCCTTTCAAAAGACTATCAGAAGCTAACTTTTGATATATTGGAACAATTTTTGTCAAGTAATCTGAATTTATTGGTGTTCCAATATTAAATTTATGGGGTGCAGGTTTTTCACCTTTAGCTAAGGCTCTTCTATAAAAACACCACGAATCTTTGCCAGGAGGGCATTTCATGTGCATTGGATTTTTATCTGTCAAGATACTGTGATAAAGCGTGGCATATATAGATTTTTTCATGTCCTGAATATCTCCTTTATTTTCCAGATTAGCTTTCTGATAATACTGCGTTAGTTTTTTTATCGTTGTTTATTTTAGGCTGTCATAAGATTTTCCTCCTAAAGTGATACCTTTAGCTCTCCAATCTTCCACAAGCTTGCGTAAGCTGGTGCCTAACCTTTTGCTTACGTGATTAATACACTCTTCTTTCAAAATTTCGATATCTGGTAAATATATTTTTAATCTATTTAAGAATTTATGAGTTTTAGCATCACCATCAGATAACAGTGTTGTGTAACGGAAACCACATGATTCTGATCGAGATCAAATTTTTAGCTGCAGCCTTCATTTCCTTTGCTCCTGATGTCCCAACGTGGTTAATCTGGCAGGAATTTTTGTGGCCAGAATACCAAACATCGTATTCAGCTGTAGTTTCGCCTAATTCATTTTTCGCACTTATACATGTTCGACAGTACTTGCTCATAATTTCATAGTCAATAACATATCCTGTTAAAGTGTCGACTACACAGCCAACACCGATTTGGGATGTTGTGTCCTCGGGTCAATCATGTCCCATCAAATGAAACAGCAGTATCAGTAACAGTATCTGACCCATTTTGATTCAATTTGCTGTATGCATTTTGAACGCTGTTATGTACATAGTTCAACACAGTTTGGGAAGCAAGAGAGTACACTGAGTTAATGTAGCATTTAATTTCATTTAAAGTTTTACTCGACATCAAAAAGTCATATTGAGAAACATGCAAATTTTTCAACCGATGCATGGCCCCACTGATTGCAAAAATGCTTGAACAGCATGAACATTCACATCGAAAGGTGTAGATGTATTTGATTTTTTTTGCAAGTCTTGAAGATGTAAAGCATTCCATTTTTTGCTCAGAACATGTTTTGCATACCAGTTTCAATTGATGAGAAAACCCATATTTATGTCCAAATTCAAATTTTAAAGTTGACTGGTTGCAGCTACCACAAAAAGTGTACTTGAAAATATCACACAAGGCATTTTTGTCAACAATTATATAACTTTGTCCATCATAGGTATCAGCAGATTTTCTTGTTCTAGTACACTTTTTTCTTGCAAACAAAATCTTTCATTTTTTAAAATGCTATCACCACTTGAGTGTTGAGCAACATTTGAATTGTGCTCTGAAATGTCCATATTGCTTTCAGTTTTTGTTTCAGTGCACCATCGCTTTTGAATACTCAATTTACTTGATTTGTATTTCCACTTCGTGAGAGGCATGTTTAACTATTAAAATGCTGTATTAGAATACTTTTATATATATAAAAAAACTGTTAAACTGATAACGATAAAATAATTAGTCTTGAAAAATACTTTTTTTAGTAAACTGAAACTAAATATTTCAAAAATATGAAATAAAAATTAGCAGAATAAAGAACGCAGTATAGCTCAGCAAATGTAAACGAGCAATTTGAATGGATTACAATCTCTTCACTTTATTTCAAACTGCTTAACTGTGTTAGAATTAATTAAATTGGCTAGAAAATGAAAAGTGCGTCTGCTAGAGCAAAATTATGTCAGAATGTGAATCCTGACGAGCATATTAGTTATCAAAGCTTTGGATTTTTTTTTTAAGTTAGAGCTCTGAAATTTTGTGAGATAATAGAAAAATGTATAAAGAAAAATTTAGGCAAAAAAAAATTTTTTTTTTTTGATTTTTTGACCGATTTTTGTCAATTGAATCGTACCGTGTCCCCTTAAATATGATTTTAGAAAAAACTACAGTTACTCCAAAGAATGAATATAAAGTAATTTAACATGGAACATAAAGGGATTTCTGCGGAAAGTCGTATAAACCAAGAGAAATACACCATAGTAAATAAAATGAAAATAACTTAATGTTTCTTGGGTGGTCCGGTACCGTTTGATCCACGAAACGGTACCGGTTCGCGACCTGGGGTTTGGGGACCTCCGGTCTGCAGTACACGATGAATCTTTAGTGACTATATATATATATATATATATATACAGTCAATCCTCGATAATTCGAAGTTGGAGAGACCAATGAATAACTTCGAATTATCAAGAGGGTAGGAAAAACTTCTAAAATGCACCAAAGGAAATTTTTTTCTAACACATTTAAATTTGAAACTATGTAATAAACAACAGTTGTAAATATGTATAAAAATTATTTTAAAGCATTTTAAAAAAGTACATATTATAAAGTATAAATATTATACAAAGTTAAAAGCATCTTGTATTGAGAGAATACACTTATGTATTAAAAACAATTATTAAAAGAATGCATGCACTGTACTTAAAGGGTGTCAAACTCAAATGCTAACTTGGAACAAAAAACAAGGTTTAATTTAAGGTGGACTGCAAAAAAGCACACCCAATATTCATAAAAACGAAGGTTCATTTCAAATAATTTTATATATATAAAGGAGAAAAGAGCGACTCACTCGCTCATTGACTGAGTGACTGACTGACTAATCATGATATCTCCGGAACTATTCAACCTGAAGACTTAAACTTTCGTTGACATGTTCCTTTCATGGAGTTGAGATCCACTAAGAAAGGATTTTGCAAAATTCGAAGCGCAAGGGGCGTCACAGGGGTTAAGGGGTGTTAAAAATAATTGTTTCAATTTTTAAACTCTTGACATACAATCTTGAAATTGGGTAAGCAGATTCCTTTCATAGAGTATAGATCCGCTATAAAATGAATTTGTTGAAAAATCGCTCCCCAAGTGGCGTTGCGGGGCTTAGGGGGCGTTACAGATAATTATCTCCATTTTTAAACTATTTGACCAACCTGCTTGAAAATTGGTAGGCAGGTATTTATTATCAAACGATTCACAAAATACAATAAAAAATCGTTTGCATTTTAAGTTAGTTCTCGTAATTATAGTTTCAGTAGAAGAATTAGCCCGCATACTGTCCACCCCAATCTTGAATATCTCAGGTGATGTTGCAGTAGTCAATTCCGTGTTATCGTGAGAAGAGTTGATCGACGAAAGTGGAAGTCGAATTAAAATGCCATGCAAATTTGTTAAAGATAAGAATCCACCTTTTTCCGAAAACTTCAGGGATTTTATGCACAGTCAGATTTTTAACATTTAATGATTTATGTATTTTTTTAATATTTTTTTATATATTTATATTTTTATATTTATCGAAATCTTAGAAAAATTCGTCAGTTTCAGAAAATTTTATCTCAAAATAGATAACAAACACATCAGTGAAATGTTTTAAATATCAAGATTATCAAATGGAGAGTTTCTTACGACGACAAAAGCAGACAAAGCAATTTTTTTAAATTGCCTCAAATTGAAATGAATGGACACTAAAATGTCTTCAGTGGGCAATGCGCGGGCTACGGGTTGAACAACCAGGTCTACACATAGTCGAATGCATAGTGAAGATCACATACTCTAGTCTAGTAGTCGTCGGTGTTGCAGAAATATATATCTTTAGTATGCGAATCTTAGATCTTATGTAAAGGTGGTCACCCCAAAATGTCTTGGCGGTCCACCTGTCGATAGCGATTGACTTAATGCCCACCCTGCTCTTAGATTAATTGAAATATTTTTTTGAATTTTTTTTGAGTTTGTTCTTTATATTATATCATTAATGCTTTGCGTTAAAAGCTGAGGGTATTGTTTCAAGTAAGTCTTTTTTATTGTAATTTTATATAAAAAATAGTTTTTTTTTAAATCTAGGCTTTTTTATGTCGAACACATTTATTTCGTAATTTTATGCACAATTAAAGGTTGTTGTTTTTTGTTTTGTTTTTTATACAGTTTAAGGGTTTCAATATCGGACCAATAGTTCAATATCGGTATTTGTGTTTTTAGGTCTTAAAAACGGACACCGGTGACAGAAATTTGAGAAAAGAAAGAAAACACAGGTGTTTCTTTGTTTTATTTGCCGGTTTTAATAGAGAGTGCAAATATCACAAAA
>BMAO01002325.1:0-23309 GCA_019973975.1 Trichonephila clavata
CAAATATTATTTTCCGAAATTACTTTGATTTCCTTGTTTCTTTCCTCTCCGCTTAGCCCGGCGTTGCACGGGCTTTTACCGAGTGAATAACTTCACCCTCATGGAATTTCGTGTTTCCCTCAAGCCGATAGCACTTGTGTGTGTGTGTGTGTGCGTGCGATGTGAGTGATTTCTTGAACAATGTCATAAAAACTCCTTTTTTCGAATTTCTTGCGTTGGTGTGGTGTGGAAATATTAAAGACGGGTGAAAGCTCATGTGTCGTCCTCGTCACTTGAGCATGGTTGAAAATTTCTAGGTCCGTCACCAAAACCCTTGAATAGGCAAGCAGTGCGAATTTAAAAATCACCCACTCACTTTCCAATTCTTTCCTTTGCCTGAGTGAATAATTTCATCCCCATGGAAAATTTCGTGTTTCCCTCAGGCCGATAGCACTTGTGTGTGTATGCGCGCGATGTGAGTGATTTCTTTAACTATGTCATAAAAACTCCCTTTTTCGAAATTTGTTCTTGCGTTGGTGTGGTGTGGTAATTATTAAAGATGGGTGAAAGCTCAGGTGTCGTTCTCGTCACTTGAGAATGGTTGAAAATTTCGAGGTCCGTCACCAAAAATTCTCGAATAGGCAAACAAGGGTGAATTTTAAAATCACCCACTCACTTCAACGATATGATTCATATGAAAAAAATCATAAAATATGCAAAACATCATTGTTTTGTAAAAAAAAAAGTTGTTTTTTTCCTATAAAATTCTTTAAGAAATATAGTTTTTGGCATTTTATTTTTTTAATCATTGATTCTAAATGATCAATGACTTTTTTAAAAAATAATTTTCATTTAAATGCATCGATATTTATTCATTTTAGAAAAATCATAAAATAGGCAAAAGTATTATTATTTGAAAAAAAAATCCGAATCGTGACAAATAAGTGATGTTGTATTTAATTTATTCAATCACTGATATTAAAAGAGCAAAGTATGAATCTTTTTAGTTCAGATGGTTTACTTATCATAAATATAAGAAATCCTTATACGTAACGATTGAAAAATTCGATTAATGATTTACAAAAACAATTCTTTTTACTTAAAAAAATGCATATTTAAAGCAACAAAGAAAACGTTCTGATATAATATATTACGAAAAACCAAGCATATTCATTATTTAACAATAATTATTTTCTTAGAGCTTAAAATAATACAAAGGGTTTGTGTGTATGTGTGGTATTTTCATTTGCCAATGAATCGTTATATACTGGTAGCTAAAGTATAGTCCAGAAAACTATAATCTATCGTTTTATCCAGAAAAAAAACAGATTATACAGTGTTGTCCTTACATAATTAATCTAGTAATGAATAACGGAAAAAATATTGCAACATCAAGTTTGACCTTGGCCACTGAGCGTTAAACAGAGGGGGAAAAAAAAATAATAATGATTCTCCGCGCATGCTCAAAGCCTTTAGAATGTCTAAAAGTTTTCATATTTTTTATGGCTCAATTTTTAATTGAAAATTCCAAGTTTTCACATATTGATTGGAAACAACAATAATTTTTGAAGAAAAAAGGTTACAAAAATAATGCTTATATTATTTCTCGCAAAAACTTTATACGAAAATCACAAAAAAATCTTAAAAATCCGTAATTTTTAAGAGAAATCGACACACGGGAAAATATTTAATGCAATTTTTTTTTCAATGAAGAAATTATTAAATGATTGATTTAAGTATTTTGAGTGTTTTATTACAATTCGTTCAAAAAAGTTTTCGGCTTTTTATTTTTTAGATCACTGATTCTGAAAGTTTTAAAAATCATTTTTATATAAACGCAACGATTGATTCATATGAGAAAAAATCATAAAATATGCAAAACAGCATTGTTTGTGAAAAAAAAAAGTTTTTTTTCTATAAAATTCTTTAAACAAAGATAGTTTTTTCCCGGAAACGAAACTGCAGCATTTTTAAAATAGTTGTATGCTGAAAAATGAACAGAAAGTATAAATTTTTCAAATAACAAATTTCACTACTATTTTAATTTTTGAAGTAAAATTGTGAGAATTTTTGAAATATTCGACACGGGGAAAAAGTTTTCATGCAATTACGCATTATTTAAAGTAAACTATAAGTTTTATGAAAGAGAACAAAAATTTCGATACTGATAAATATTTAAATGAATCTCAGAAATGCATTGAATGCATTTTAATTTTAAAAAAATAATTATTTTTAATAAAATTGATTAAAAATGCTCATTTAGCAATTAATTGTGACATATAGTTTTCGGCATTTTACTTTTTAATCACTGTTTCTAAATATCAATGAACTTTTAAAAATCATTTTCTTTAAATTCACCGATATTTATAAAATACAAGACTATAACTTATTAATATTTTTACATTAAAATTGATTAAAAATATTCATTTAGCAATTAATTGTGACATTCCGTTTGCTTAAATAATGGCAGCACTGAAAATTTACGTGGGAAAAATAAACAGAAATGAAAGCTTCTGTTAGGAATTGTTGAAAAAGATAGAAATTACTTTGAATGATTAAAAATCAGAAAAAAACCTTTTTTAAGGCAAAAAAAAAAAAAAAAAAAAAATGAAAAGTACATTAAAATAACAGAGGAACATGTTAAAATAAGTATTTATCAGTAAAATTAATTTACGTGGGAAAAATAAGCAGAAACGAACAAAATTAAATTCGCTAGATTCGAACCCAGACATAAGAAAAGAATTAAGATACTTTGCGAAAGCGGCGCGTTAAACAACCACACCACGCATATTAGTAGCAGAACTGGAAATAGGCAATAATAATGAATGGTCGGTTCAAATTGAATTTAATTTTTAATTGAGGGGATCCATAGGATATTCACATAACGATTGAAACATTTCGATTGAAGATTACATTTAAATGTATTGCAAAAAATTTATTGATTTTTGATATTTTTAAAAAAAAAGCAATTAATAATAAAGAATATATAATACAAACATAGCTTTTTTTTTCCTAAGGAATTTATACCTATTTAACTGACTATTTCCAAAAAAAAAAATTTCGAAATGGGCAAATTCTTCGATTTTATTATGAAATTATATGTCAAAAAAAGAAATATACATTAGGCATTATTTTAAAGTAAACTATAAGTTTTATGAAAGAGAACAAAAATTTCGATACTGATAAATATTTTAAATGAATCTCAGAAATGCATTGAATGCATTTTATCATCTTAATCTGACATATATAGTTGATAAAATACATCTTTCACTCGCATTTTTTTTTTACTCGCCAAAGTTACTGATTTCCCCCTGTTTAAGGCAGAATTTTTTTAGTGTAACCCTTGAGTTAGAGCGGTCGAAGGCGAAACAGGTCTGAAGTCTTTGGCGCAAAGCTAATTTTCGACGCCAATGTTTGGCTAAATGTAAAATCGCATATTTTGAATTATTTTAAAAATCATTACCTTCATTTTAAGGGCATAATTTTTACGTTGATGCTCTCAAACATCACCAAGCTATTTGCAAAAATTACGTACTTTGAAATAAAAAATGTACAAATTACTACTTTTTAATTTATTTCTCAGAAAAACATAAGTTTACGAAAATCACAATTTTTTTTTTTAAAATCCGTAATTTTAAAGCAATTTTTTCAATCTTCGTATATGTTACGAATAATATTACTGTACACACGGAAAAAAGATTTTGTGAGATTATCTTCATAAATGACGAAGTTATTCAATGTGAAGTAAAAATTAAGACTACTTTTTAAAAATTCTTTTAAAAAAAAAGTTTTGGGAATTTTATTTTTTAAATGAATGGATCTAAAAGAGAAAGGCTTGAAGTTAATTAGTGTAGAATATCGATTTAATAACACGAAAAGTAATTCATACCCAACGATTTAGAAATAATTTTCATAAAAACGCATCAGTTTTAACACTATTTTAAAAAATTCGAAAAAAATAGAAAATATCGTTATTTAAAAAAAAAAATTACACCGTGTCGTGGCGAAATAAATGATCTTTCCGATTCTGTAATTATTTTTTGTCTAATTTCGACACCGAAAATCGGATGACAATTTTAATATGGTGGAAAACGTAAGATTACCGCTCGGCCGAAACGGAAGGGAAGTTCCGCCAAGTAAGCAACCGGCAGGAGTAAAATAATTCGGCGTTTTAAGGTTTTTAATTAATATCTTTTTAACTAATTACAATATCGGAATATAAATAGGCAATACGGCTTCCCCGGAAAATTCCCGATCTTTTGGTACCTTCCGCGACTTTCTGCGTGGTGCTGTTCGTGAGAAGATAGACGCACATAGATAGATAGATAGATAGATAGATACATAGATACGTTTGTTTACCTTCGAATTTTAATAGTGTAAGATATATATATATATATAACGGGGTGTATCCAGTGTTAAGGAATTTCTTGATCTGCATCATTATTTAGATGGCTGATTTAACATGGCTGGTACCGACGAGACAGTTGTGCTGACAGATAATCCTCTTTATTTAACACTTAGAAGCTTGAACAACACACACACAAACAAAGGTGGATGAAACAAAGAATAAATAGACATACGAGCGTATTACATCGGGATGAAGAAGAAAAAGAGAAAGATTTTTCTGAACTTGGGTGTTTATATGAAGCATCAACAGGAAGTCTTGGAATCCCCGTGACTTCCTTGGATGGAGATTGTGATTGGTGGAAAGATATCGTTCGATAGATTCTGGTGTAATCTTACTTTAAGAACGCAAGCTGTTATTTTTCGATAGATACGGATACAATTTTCCCGTTATGCAGTTAAGCTAATTAATTATTTAAGAGCGAGTCTTGAAGGCTGAACCACTTAAAATTAAAAGGTTTCTTAGAGAAATTGAAGGAAATTATTGCGTTTATATATCAAATTGGTTTTCCTAACTGTCTTTGCGGGTGGCATGTGGTCCATTTCCCACTATTTGCCTACCACCCACCTTAGATAATATATCTCATACATTCTGTTTCTCCACAGGTACATGGCTGTTCTCCATCCCCTTGAATCACGAATGCATCAGACAAAAGCAAGGGCTAAACGAATCCTGTGCGTGGTATGGATCATCCCTTGCTGCGTTGCTTCTCCTTTCCTCTATCCTGCTGAAGCGTTCTCAAATACCCTGCAGAGCTCCTACGGGATGATCACCCGATTGACATGCTTCATCAGTCTACCTGAGAAGGTGAGGAAGGGATATTACACCTTCCTCTTTGTTTTCATCTACATCCTGCCTCTCACCTTCATTGCGGGCACCTGCTTACAGGTGGCCAGGTGTCTTCTGAAAGACATACCTGTGCATCGACAAGGGAGTATCAGAAGACAAGAGACTAACAGAAGGAAGGTGCGTATTATTAAATTTTGCTTACTTTCTTCAAAACGTATGCCTTATTATCTGTTTTGGCTAACATCGATAGTAATGTATAATGCAAAGGGACTTTAAAGATTTCTTTCCTTGTTGCTTGCTTGAAATCCAAAAAACTTGATTAAGATCGATTCGAAATACATAAATCTTCGTCTTTATCTTTAAGCAAAATAGGGAAAACATCTGAATGTTGTTCTTTCTGAAATTAAAATGATTTCTGTTACATGGTTACCTATAATATTTAATTTGAGAGTTAGTGGATGCAATACCTTCATTTACACAAACTTTTCCACTGTATTGTTTTTGACTAATGAAGATAGGTCAGATTCATTTAAATATTAGCTTTCCTTGGAAGTTTATTGCATTTTTGCGTATAAAAAGTTTACACAAAAGAAAAATGGCATATATATCTAATGTCATCCAATTTTTTTTGTTATTTTAAATTTTAAATTTTTTCTTTCTTCGTAACATAATATTTGAAACAAATTACTTCACCCTGCTTTTCGCTCTTCCATAAAGGTGACATGAGGAGTAACATTTGCCTTTATTTAATGTGTGGATATTTTAAAATTCCATCTATTTAATGGAAACAATTTCCTAAATTTTTCAAGAGTAATATATATTTTAAGAACTTTGTAATTGCAATTTACCATGCAATGTGATTATACTTAAAGTGCTACTATCAAAATGTTGTAAAAAAACCCCTTTGGGTGAAGATTTTGGATTTGAACTGAATATACTTGAAAGAGAGAGATATAGAGGTAGGGAGGTAAATGTTACGGCATTAGAAAAAGTTCCAAAATGTATCAATAGATAGCTCTGTAAGCGGACGAACGTGGATTCCGCGACAAATGGCATTTTGAATCGAATTATGACAATTTCAGCATAATAAGTTACGCATTAAACCAACAGTACTGTTCAATGTGCATGATCTTTTCGGTTTTTTGACGGTAAAAATGATTTGAAGTCATTCAACAGTTGTGTCATTTTTAGTAAAATTACTATCTAACACGACAGTGTTCATACATCATCGGATTGGAAAAATAGATCTTAAATTGTTATTAATGTCGAAACTGAATAAAAAATAACAATAAAAAGCCAATCTATTTACGGATGTCTTACTGTTTCTCTTTACTTCAAGTATATTCAGAACAAATTTGAAGTCATTCTGAGTGGTTGTATTTTTTAAAGCATTTTAAAATTGGAATTTTAATTATAATTATCATGCATTATAATTAATATAATTTATATTTTAAAATCTGAGGTAAAAAAATAAAATGGTATTTAATTTCGTACTGATACTCTTAATGTCTAATGTTTCCTACAATGTCGTAAGCAATTAAATTTTTAAACTCTCTAACCATCTCAGACACAGTTCAAGCCTGATATTTTACGATTTCTATAAGAAATTTTTGAAACTCAGAAATGAACATTCCAGCCACAATTGGGTAATGCATTAACAATTCTCCTTTATATAAACAAAATCTTTATTTTCATTCTAAAATAATCATTTTTAATAAATTTTGTCCAACTGCAAAATGATACTTATTTCAAGTGACTAAGCTTCAAACACTACCTTTTAAAAAAGAGAGAGGACTTTCATATAATAATAGTTTGAAAATCTTAAGCCAAAAACGTGTTCACCACAAAGCAGTAATTAGGTCGCGTAAAATTATCATAAGATGCTTAGGCCCAAACGGTTATTTAATCACCATTAAATATATTGATTCAATGAATGAATAATTTAAACTTTATGAGAAAAAATGCTCTACTTTCCTTTGCGTAAAAAGACTCAGGGGGCTAAATAAGATTTTAAAGCCCGTGTGCTCACGTTTGGTCTTAGAGCTTCATGGCATTTAAGGCAATGCTTTTGCTGAGGAATTAATACAATTATTAATTTCGGAAAAATAAGAGTCCTTAAGGTAAATATTACTTGAAAGTTAGAAAGAATTACGTGATTTCGAAGGACAGTAATTACGCAAAATTGTATACAGTTTCGAATGCTTTCACGAGAAAGATGTATGTGATTGGATATATATAGATACACACACACACACACATATATATATATATATATATATATATATATACACTCACTTCCAAAAGTTAAGCACAGAGAGGAAAATACTAATTTCCGGAATCCAGTCAGAATTGAAGAGGATGCAATTCGCTGCAGAGGTAGATGATAGTATGCAAATATGTTAGGTAACAGCGAATCGTGCTTTCATGTCAAGAAATATGCAAAAAGGGCAGTCTTATAAGAAGCCAGCTTTATGAAGGGTTCCAGAAGTTGATTGTAAGTGCTGATAGAAGGTGTTTAAAACTTTCGTACAATTTGTTTTCAAGACATACGTGTTTCTATGACTTCCAGAAAACGAATGGAATATTCTGAGTGCTGGCATGCTGTAAGGCGCATTGAAGCAGGACAGTCGATCAGAGTTGTTGCTCTTTTCTTCGGCGTTCATCATTCTGTAATTTCACGTTTATGGAAACAATTCCAAACCACACAGACAGTTGTCCGAATACTCGTAGGCGGTCGCCCAAGGGTTATAACCCCCGCGGAAGATCAATATATTGCTATCGACATATTGCGGAATCGCAGAGCGACCTCCACACGTGTAGCATCTATGGTTACAATGTCCATTGGTAAGTCTATATCTGCAGCTATCATACGCTGAAGATTACATATGAATAGACTGTATGTCCGGGTACCTCGAGTTTGTGTTCCTCTATCCGTCCAATCAAGAGGGGCACGATTATAGTGGTGCCGAGAATATGGCAATTGGGCTGTGTCTGACTGGGGCAATGCCATGTTTATTGTTGAGTCAAGATTTGCTCTGGAGCCAGATGACAAGCGTATAAGGATATGGTGTAAACAAGGAACACGCAATCAACCCCAAAACATCACCGAAGATCATGCATTCCGAGGCGGAAGCATTCTGGTGTGGGTAGGGATTGCATTAGGATACCGCACCGACCAGCATATCTTTAAACGGGGTTCTGTGACGGCTGTCCGGTATCGAGATGAAATCCTAGAACCCATTGTAATATTGTACGCTGCAGCAGTTGGCCCTACTTTTGTTTTAATGGACGATAACGCACGTCCCCATAGAGCTGACATCGTCGATGACTACCTGGAGAGTGAAGGTTTTGCGCGTATGGAGTGGCCAGCATATTCGCCTGACCTTAATCCCATTGAAAATCTTTGGGATGCTCTCGGCCGTGCTGTATCTTCACATTTCCTACCTCCAGCCACTCTTATTGAACTGGAACAGCTCTACAAGAAGAATGGCTTGTTATTTCTGCGGTTTTTTTTTTTTTTTTTTTTTTTTTTTTTTTTTTTTTTTCTTTTATTTTCTTTAAAAAAAAAAAAATAAATTGAAAAAAAATAATCCTGATGAATCATTTTTTGAACTGAAGACAAATGCAAATATAACAGGAATGGGTCATCAACTGGAAATGATTCCAAAGAAACTATTTTTTTTTTTTTTTTTTTTTTTTTTTTTTTTTTTTTTTTTTTTTTTTTTTTTTTTTTTTTTTTTTTTTTTTTTTTTTTTTTTTTTTTTTTTTTGCTTAATTTCTGCTGTTTTGGTTATTCTTTTCTACCTAATTGAAAGCATGGTCAGAAGGTGTAAACTTTGCATATAGATGAGGGGGCATCGCATACTTGATTAATGTCCCGCATTACACATTGATCTCTTCTCGACTACGTAGAATATAAGTAATTCTTAAATGCTTGGGAAAATTAATCGTTAGAAATTTATGGGCAACATTTGGTGAAAGGTATTGAAAAAACGAGAATACTGTTTTTTTTAATTGTATTAAATTTCTAATAAATTGTGTATCTTGTATCTACTTTAACTATATCCTGTATCTACTTCCTGTATATATGTTAAACAAACCGTGATTTCTCTTATTATATGGGATTTCATATTTCCCATCCCCTCTGGATGTTTATAAATTGCTATATTCTCTGATTATCATCACATTATTTATCTGTATACGTTTGTCTGTATATCTGTATACAAGATTTCTCTGAATACCTATATGTAAAGGAGAAAAGTGATTAACTCATTTCCTCTTCATGATATCTCCAGAACTATTCGACCAAACAACTTAAAATTTGGTGCACGTGTTTCTTTCATGGAATAGAGTTTCGCTAAGAACAGATTTTGTGAAACTCAACTCCTAAGGGGAGTTGCAAGGGGTTAAGGGGGCGTTATAGATTAAAGGTAATCCCGTTTTTGAACTATTAGACCTAAAACTTAAAATTTGGTGTACACTTTCCTTTCAAGGATTGGAGGTTTGATATAAAAAAAGGTTTTTTTGTGAAAATCGACACCCACAAGGGGCATTGCAATTGCTTAAGTAGAGTTATCGGTGAATATCCCCCCGTTTTTGAACTATTAATCCTACCGACTTAAAATTTAATAGGTACTTTTTCTTTTATGAAATAGAGTTCCTCTAAGAACGGATTTTGCAAAAAAAAATGTCCCTCAAAGGGAATTGCAACAGATTAATGAAGGGAATAATAGATAAAGAAAATTCTGTTTTTGAGCTGTTAGAATCACACACTTAAAATTCGGTAAACATGTTTCTTTTGGAGAATATTCATAAGTTATGAACTGATTTTACGAAAATCGACTTTTATGGGGAGTTACCGGGGTATATAGATTTAAAAAATCCTGTTTTCGAGCTACTAGATTTATATTAATGAAATTTGATATGCATTTTTTGTTGCTGTGTAGTGATTTACTAAAAATAAGTTTAAAGGAAATCCACCACATCAAGGGTCTTAAGGGAGTGTAAAAGATAATTCTACATCAATTTTAGAAAGTCAAGTCCATTTCTATTTAAATCAAGTGGTCAGATTTATTAGAGTGCTTGTCAATATGTTCGAACAGGAAAAATGTATATATTCGTACAACATCATGAAATATTCAACGAAGCAGGTGGGTAATGGCTATTCAAAACAATACAATAGTAGCCCAAATGATCAGGTTTTTAAAAAAAATATATGCATCAAAATAAATAAAAACTTATTGAAAATGAAATAAAATAAAAAATTTTAAAAGTAGATTTTTAGGCGATAACTTTTTAAACAAAAAGAAAAAAAATAATGTTTTAACAAGAAAGAAAGAGTTTTTAGAATTTCAATTGTTCAGTAAATTAACGACTTGACTTTGCTGTGAAAATAAGAAAAAGAAAAACAAGAATTACTTAGTGTCACTTCGAATATTTAATTTCTTTTGCAATACGCCCCAAAACCATGTATTGTCTTGCATCTGACTAGCGCATTAGAGCACTGACTGTTAACAAAAGACAATTTAATTAAATTATTGCTTCCTATTAAGCATTGTTAGTTGCTGAAGCAATCTAATGTAACAGGCTAACAAGAAACGACATTTTTTTTCTTCTCATAGCTTGCAGGCAAAGGCTTCTTAAATTAGAAGCATAAAATTGAGTTAAGTAATCAATGTTTGCTATCTAAGTTTGGGTTCTTATACCCAGAAGTTGTCCTAAGGGATTGCGAAGAAAGCGCTTAGAACTGTGTTTTCCTATTTTTTTTAATGAGTAATAAGAATTCCAAAGAGATTCTTTCTAACTGGATGAATGGCAAAAACCTTTTGGTAAACCAAAAAGAGTCAACCTATATAAAAATTAACGAAAAAGAAGCATGTATATGCATTGCTTATAATGTGTAGGGAAAATTTATTTATATATGAACTTTACTAAATTTTTTCATAAATGGAAAGACTATAGTTATATTACATTGAAAATCATTTAACACGAAACTGAAAGGTTTGAAATATTATTTCGTGTTAAAAGAATTTCATGTTAAAGGATATTGCTGCAAAAAAAACATATATTCAAAAAAATTAAGTTTATTTAAGCACGGTTTATTTACATAGATACGTATATATAGACATGCATTTCATATAAATCAATGACGCAAAAACATTCACAAGAACATAATGAAACTTCATACAAAATTTTCAAGTTTTCGAAATAAAAAAACATTTTTATTGAACTTTTTGAAAATAATCTAGTATTTTTCTTTACATTGTCTTTTTTAGCATCAAATTGTCCATGAGTTGCTTGTTGTTGGGCATTTTGTAATTCATTTCCCTATTGGAATGAGCGTCTAAATAATTGTACATACCTTTTCATGATGTTCCTCATTTCGAATAACGTGGGAACAGAAGCTGCATTATTCATTTCATTTCATCGTCGGAACCTGCATCCCTGATAAATTTTAACTTTTACCAAACTCAAAAATGTCTTTGTCTGTCATAGTTGAAGCGGTACACACATTCTCATCATCTTCTGCAACGAATTATTCCCATGATACAGTGGAATATTACAATAACACAGAAACTTTCCAGACATTCCATTAAGGGAACATAAATTTAATTTTTTTATGTTGCGTTAAGCGATTTTCATTTCGTGATGAAAGAAAAAAATGCAAGAAAATACCTCGTAGTTTGCCAGGACCGGTGTATCATTTTCTGTTAACCATATTTCGTCTTAACCGTTTCCTCATTAAACGTATTTCACTGTATTTAAATTTGACTTCCTTATTATCATAATAAATATTGTGATTGTGTTCGAGCCCTGGTACATTGAAAAATCTTTGTATAGAGGATAACACGCATCTATCGAATCTCAAAGTTTTAACCATGGTATGATGTGGAAGTTTGGAGAGAGGGATGCCAGTTCAAGTCAACCTCATCCCTTGATCATTGTTCAAGATAACGTTGTCCGTTGTCAAAGTCGTTCGTGTTGGATCGAAGTGTAATAATTATAAGCAATCAATCAATCAATGCAATTTTACTTTTTATAGTTTAATATGTTTAGTGATAAATAGGACAGAAAGTATCTTTTTTCTTTGAAGGTATTAAAAACCGGTTTAATCCAACAGCTCGGTCCTAAGCCAAAAAAAAGCAGAAAATAAATTCTTGTTCGTAGTCAAGAGTTAAGGATGATACCTGAAGTATTATCATACTTTCTATATTTCCAAATCGAACCAATTTTAGCATTTTGATACTTTAAAGACTTCAACGTAAGTTAATATGATATGATTTTAAATAATTATTCAAAACGAGGAACTTATATTACAGTTGCCAAAATAAAAAAAAAAATAACCATTGAGAATATCTGCAATTTTTTTCACAATTGACGAGCAATAGCTTTAATGAAAAGGGCTCTAAGAGTAACAAATTATGATGCCAGTGTGTTGATGAATTTATCAATTAAATGAATTAATTTACTTTTCAGATAAGTTATGTAAGTTATGGAATGCATTTCCTTTGTATGTTTGCCCAATTTAAATTTACATTAAAACTTTTTAATTTTTTAAATTCTGCTCACAATTTTTTGACTGTGGGTATTCAAAAACGGATCCCACTGTATTTAGTGAATGTCTCAAACTTTTAACAATAACAAATTTTCTATATAGTTAAAATTGTTTCCTCCTTGCAATATATATATATATATATATATATACTAAGCTGAACTCACAGTAGCGCAACAGCCCAGGAGGGTCAAGGCTTACTGTGCATATCTCAGTTTAAGAGACCTTTTGCGCTGGGGTGCATGTGCAGATGTTTCGGTCAAGTGGTCAGTGAAACCCACAGAGTTCAGTTCCTAAGCAAGCTTGTACATATTTATGTAACCACTGAATGAAGGAAATGTTGAGTTGACCATACCCAGCCCGGTATTTGAACCCCGGACCTGTGTCGTTTTGGAAGTACGATACACTCAGCCATTAGGTTATATACACACGTTGTTATAAGAAAATTATATAAAAGTATTATTTCAACATACAGTAAGATACGGTTAACGCTAAAATGCTTAAGACGAAATATCGGTTACCACGAAATAATACAAAAATCCTGACAAACTACATTGCAATTTCCTGCATTTTTTCATTTAACACGATACGAAAATCGCTTAACACGAAAATATTTCCTTCTTGGGAGTGAACAAAGTACGGAAAACACCAGGCGGATTAGGTTGTCCTATTGTATTGTCGGACACCTATTACCTGTACATAAAGATAATATGTGTACAGTCCCAATAATGCAGACAAAGACATTTTGGAGTTTATTTAAGGCTCAAAATAATTAATTGATGCAGATTTCGACGGGGAAAATGAAATGAATATTATGCAGTTACTGTTTCCATGTCCTCTTAAATGAGGAACATCATGAAAGGTATGCGCAGTTATTAAAAGAACATTCCAAAAGTAAAATGAATAAAAAAAGGGAATGATATCGAACAATTTGTGGACAATTTGATGCTATAAAAAAACAATCCAAAGCAAAATATAGATTATTTTCAAAAAACTCAATAAATGCTATGTTTTTCAATTAATTTGAAAACTGAATGTATTTAATTTATTTAATTTCCTATGAATGTTGTATGAATGTTATTGTTTCATTAACTTTTATCAAATGTATGCATATGTAAACAAAATGAACTCTAATAGACTGTTTCCTGTTTCCTAATGTTTTTTTTTATTTATTTATTTTTATATATATAATATTCTTTAGCAAGAAACTCTTGTAACCTGAAAAATATATTTCAGTACCTTCAGTTTTCTGTTAATAAATGCTGTTCTCTGTATATATATATTTAATTAAGTAAGAAATGAAAAAATTAACTTTAACCTACCACACTTTTATATATTTGGACTTAGAATGCTATAAAACCCGTTCGCCTAAAGCTCTGTAAATGTGGCTTGAATAGTTCTTTAAATATTAATGGCAAAAGCCTACAATCTCTGGATTACTTTACATACTGGAGTTTCTTAGAATCTGGAATATTTTTTTTTGCATAGTTTATAAATCGTAGTTATTGGTACAATTGCATGCAGAGTGTTGAAGGGTAGAATCAATTCGTAGACAATGTAAGTAGAACGTTCTTTAACATTTGTTATTCCTGTATTAGACTTAAATGAAATTTGAAAAAAATTATGTCTAGAAATTCATATTAACTATATTACAGCGTTTTTCAAACTGTGAAAGGGGGCGTAATAATTCTACGATGAGAGAGCGAGCATATTAAAAAGTCAAAAGCAAAAAATTACTTTTAAAAAAAATTAATTTACTGAAAATAAACAAACAAAATGCATTATGACATAATAAAAAATTAAATGCACATTTACAATGATATATTACATTTATAAATGTATCAGTAGCAGACAATGTTTTTTATAATTAATTTAGCAATACTAAGTTAAAAAGAATTATAATAACTACAAGCTTGCCATATATAACCATATTAACCATGAGCTTGCCACATATAAAATTATATGCAAATATTAACACTTATCTTAATAATTTGTAATTAATCCCTTTAACTGCCGAATAAAGGCTGCACAACTATCTCACCAATTCTACCGTTTTCCTCATAGAGTGCGTATGTGATGTATTGGATGGGGGAAGAAAAGAAAAATAAATAAGCAAATCTTCTGAATTGAGTAAATACTTCGCAAACTTTGTCAAGGTGCTTTTGTTGCATTCCAAAACCTTCGGAATAAGTTTATGGATAGTAGTGCACAGAAAAAAGGATCGTACTTAGGAAAGACGTATATATAAGCCCGGGTAATTTGTGCTATGGCTGAGATAGACGCTTATATACGCCGGTGCCACTTAAGAGATTACATTCGTATTGAAGCTTTAGTGTAAAAGCATAGTATTATTGAATTCAATACATTGTTATTGTATGAGATTGGTGCGATGAAGCTTTTGCTAAAATATTAGGTCGCAAATATAGAAAGTTTGGGTAGCACAGCTTTATTAACATCATAATTTATTTTTAATTGGGGCATTCAGATTAATACTAATTGTACAAAAGCATTTTAGAAGGTACCAGGGTTAATTAGATTTTTTAGCGCGGGTGTACTTTTCAGTTCTACCAAGAATAAGTTGTTTTTAAAGTTTCGATACAGTGATATGAATAGTAACGTTCATCACACCAATAAGCATTTTCTGATTTTGTAGGTGGCGAAGATGGTTATGATGGTGGTGCTGACATTTGCAATCGCCTGGACCCCTTACTTCTTAGTCAGCATCGTGACGCAATATCAAGCTGAGAACTTCATGGAAAGACAGAATTTCTTCTTCACCATGCTTTGCATCAACCTCTTTGCTTTCCTCAATTCCTGCGTGAATCCCTTTATTTACGCTGCCATGAGCACTCGATTCAGAAACGGGTTCCTGCGTTGCTTCAGATTTGTCTGCATGTGGGGCCTCTGCACTACAGATGAGGCTGAAGAGGAGATCGCTGCACCCACCAACACCGGAAGAGGAACGAAGACGGTTCGATTCAGGTGTAAGGTGAGGACCATTTATGATATGTTTGCTTTAAAAAGGTAAAAATACAAATTTAAGATGTCCTAATACTTAGAAATGAGACCAATATTAATCGTAAATCATATTTTTTTGTTTTTAATTTTATCGAATAGAGAGCTATCATTTGGATTTATAAAATATACTTCTTTTTGTTTTTACGCTATCTCGTTACAATCAATTTTACAAAATTAAAAAAACTGGAAGTGGGTATTTAAAGTATCCGAACACGTTTGGAGTACTTTTTAACAAAATAGCATACTAAAACATTATAAATGCTCTTTACCAATAAATATTACTATTTAACTATCAAAATTTAAAATAAATTACCTGAATTTTATGAAAATCCCAATTACAAGTGAAATTTTAGCAATATTTCTGAAAAACTTCAAAGCAGCTAGAGAAAAAAGTAATGAACATAGGTTAGTAAAAGTTTTTCTAAAACAAATTATATGCATTTATCTAGAAAATGTACTAAAATTTTGATTTTTCATTAAAATTTGAAAATTTTAGAGCTGATTGAGTAAACCTTATAAGAAATGTTACATTTTTTATGAGACCATTATTTAAATAACAAGCCCTTACTCAAAAAGAATTCATACAATAAGAAATATTTTAGTACATTCTCTAGAAGTAACATAAATATCAGGTTCAAAAATTTTATAGAAATACATCTGTAATATTTTGAGTTATCAGACTCGCCATGATAGATTTTGAGCAATTTAAAGGCCTACTTCTGGTAGATCAAAAACCCACTTCCGGTTTTTCTAACTTTATAAAATTGATTGTAACTTGGCCTCTAGGTAGTGTAGAAACAAAACAAAGTATGTGTTCGTAAGTCAAAAGATAGCTCTATTCAATAAAATAAAAAACAAAAATATCTGTCTTGTGACTGAATTTGGTGATTTTCAACGTGTGTTCGGATATCTTAATCTACCAGATGTAGGCATTTAAATGGTTCAAAATCTATCATGGCGAGTTTGATAACTCAAAATATTACGAATGTATTTCTCTAAAACTTTTTTAATTTGATATTTATCTTATTTTCTAGAGAATGTATTAAAATACGTCTTAAAGTATGAATATTTTTTCAATGATGAGCTGTTATTTAAATAATGGTATTTCATGTATGAGCTGTTATTTAAAAAGTATGTCACATTTCTTACAATATGTGATCGAATAGCTCTAAAAGTTTTGAATTTTAACAAAACATTAAAATTTTATTACAGTCTCTAGATAAATGAACATTATTTGTTTTAGTAACACTTTTACTGGTATAAGTTTATCACTCTTTCTCTAATTTCTTTGAAGTTTTTCAAAAATATTGCTAAAATTTCACTTATAATTGTGCTTTTTGTAAATTTTAGATATTTTTTTAAAATATTGCTACGTATGTATATATGTAGCAGTATATATTACTATTTATTAATTTTGATTCCTAAAAAAGCATTTGCATTGTTTTAGTATGCTATTTTTCTTAAAAAAAGTTCTCAGAGCGTGCTAAGTTATCTTAACCAAGAAACTACTCATACAAAATGTTTTAAACTGTTTTCTGACTATTAGTAAAAAAATGGGTTACATGTTTTTGTTATCTGAAGCTTTCTGTACAGTATTTAAGATTTAATATTTCAATGGTCTTCCTTCTGGACCGCGGTCATTATTTTTTATGTAAAAAGTTTTTTTAGATATTCAAACTATTGTTCCTAATTTTACTTTTATTTGAAAATTATCAATGTTTTAAATTATACATTTACTGTAGAATTAAAATAAGATTTATTTTAGTAAAAAAATAATAATAAAGACATATTAATTGATAAAAAGAATTTTATAAAACCTTTCTATTGTAATTTTCAAACTATTGTTTATTTCTTTCATTAATAATGCAAAAATAAACAATTATTTTTTTTTAGAATTTGGATATAAAAAAATGAGTATAAATTTCGTTAAACATTGTTTTATTTAGAAGAATAGATTTTAACTTAAATTGATAAAATGGTAAAAACCTTTACCTCAAAAGGCTAAAAATTTATTTGTAAATTATTTTGTTGTTGAGAAAAAGATTTATTAATATTTTATTAAGCTTAAGTTTATGCACATCAAATGAAGTTCTAAATTTTTGCACTTCAGGTATTTTTATTTATTTATTTTTTTTGACGCTGAAAAACATTCCTAACTTAAACATGTCGGCATATCATGACACCTTTAGCCAATAAACTATTTGATACTTGGGTCGATTTCCATTTTACCAGGGTTTTTTTTTTTCTAAAGAAAGACATATTTTACTAATAAAAAATAATAATTTTATTAAAAGTTGATTTTTACTTCACGATTACTTATGTTATATTCACATTTCTGCAAAATGTTAATACATTCTGAATGAATAAAATAGAAGGGGAAAAAAGAAATTTGATTTGAAATAGACGAAATAGCTTAATTACGTATGGCTAAAATGATGTAAATAAAAATATAGCATTATTAATTACAGTTGTGCTCATGAAATATCAGATAATATTATTATTTAAAGTAATTATCAAATAATTTGAAATAATAAACGTAAAATGGCTGAAATAATAAACCTTTTGTATTTAATTGTCCTTCAAATACAATGGAATTATTCACCACAATTTAATTAAAATGCTCAATATTTTAAAATGTGAGACTCTTAGTTACTTACTTTCGAATCTAGACAGAAGTTATTTAAATTCTTAACGGCTGAAAAGGAACTAAATTATGATTATATACATTTAAGTAATTGCATAATTAACGACAGCTAACACTAAATTTTTAATTATAGAACTCAATTATGTAATTAATTAAGTACCGAAACTGAATTTTACCATTCCAAATCGTATACGATCGATTTATGATCGATTTTACGGCGATCAATTTATGACCGAGAATAAGATACATAAACAAATACAAAGAAGTCTCCTAAATCTCTGTGAAATTGGACTTCCAGAATTTAATGCTACCTGAACTATTGGTCTTCTTAGGAGTACTTTGTGTCGTCAGATATTGGCAAACAAGATAGTGAACTGCTCATTCAACAGAAAAGTGATGTACATTATATTGTTACCAAACTGAACAGTGTGTAACCTCATGTTCAAAAAGTACAGAAAAAGCAAACATTCCATACAGGCATTGTCCGAAAACAATAGAATGCGTTGACATTTATAAGTTTTAAAAAATCACATAATTTTAAAAAAAGCAATTAAAGAAAGAAGAAATATTTTGATTGATATTTAAACCACGCCGGTTCTAAAGAGACCATTTCTTTCAATTGAAATATCAACCCCCATCCTGTAAAGTTTAATATATTTTCTATCATGCATAAAGCCCATTTCTTTCACAATATATATTTATCTCTCATTCAATAAAAACCAAAATTTTGAAAAGTTTACATTTTCTTAACACAGCATAAGTAAATACTCAATTCTTCTAATTATAAGTGTGCACTTTGTACCGTACTATCCAAAAAAACATACAATTTTATCTGATTGTTGTAATGGCATGTCAAAACAATAAACGTGATTTTTGAAAATTTTAATTGATATGGCATTTCTGTTGAGGCTTATTCGATTAAAAATGAAGAAAACTGTTCGTAAAAGGAAGGGGTATTAAAAATGAGAATAAAATTTTTGAATATCTGTAATACCCTAATACTAAATGAATTTATACTCTTAGGAAAACTATATCAGGAAAAAAGTTCACTCGAAAGATAATATGAAATGCATTTTAAAATTTTGAAATCCACACTTTTAAATATGTAATATACACTTTTGCCTATGAAAATAAATGAATAGAGAATGCGTAACATATTCCGTTGTTCTCATAGAATCTGTACAAAATTGATATAATTAATAGCTCAAAAAGCAACTAAAGTTTAATGTTTAGAGATTATTCAGTGAATTTAATTAAGGTTGATAACTAACTTTTAAATATTTTACTTTCGAAGTTGCCTTTATTTAACGAAACTAATTTTTGATAATTACATTGCAGTGGTTGATATTTTTCTAGTGTTTCATTTCCCCCATCATGATAACAGCTTCAATTTTAAACTTTATAACGCTCCATCATAAGTTTTCATTATTAGTCGGGTTTAAAATATCTCTTAATATTAATATGTTCTCGGTTTTAAAGTTCTTTAGAGCCATGGACCAATTTTTAATTGTTAATTATCTCTAAATTTATCACTAGGGTCTCGTAGACACAAAGTATCGCTATCCAGCGGTCTGTTTTCAATCTAACATTAACACAAAAAATGCCTTAAATTTTATTCAAAGTAAAATGAAATGAGATGTTTAATATCAAATTAATAAGAACTTTATAAATACTCTAAATATGAATAAAATGTTAAACTCATTTTGACCTTTGGAAATATTAAAACCATTTCTATTTCTCAGACAATACTTTCTTATTAGTATTTTTTAATTTTGAAATCGGTTTATATTTTAATTAATAACTTGTAATAAAGAAATTATTGTACTACAGATTTAATTTTAAATCTTTCAGTGTAAAGTTTTGTAAAGAACAGATTTAGCCATTAAGGGACTAATTTAAAATAAAAATTACTTACTTAAGTTTTGTAAATTATAGAACATAAAAAAAAATAAAATAATAATAACAAACTTACTTTAAAAAAAAATAATTTGGTCATTTTAAAATTTATTAATAAGATATGAAATATACTCACAAAAATACGTTTGTGAATTTTCACACAGTATTCACAAAATTTTGGTAATTTTACTTCTTATTTTCTTATTATGAACAGTATATTTGCAATTAAATTCTAAATACTAGGTATTTTATATGAAATGAATATTATTGAACTTCTCTATTTTTCAATTCCTATTATTAGCTCTCACTGTCTCACTATATTTATATATTTATATATATTTTATCTTATTCAAATTTTCAATCGTTAATAAAATACTTTCTATTCATCCAATCAAGTTAAAATAATTTTATTTCAAATATGAATTAATTAATTACTAGTTAATTAATTAAATTTAATTAATTACCGGTTTTCAACGCAAACATAGATTTGTCTCCAATGTTGTAACAATGTAATCGTTCAAACAATGAAAAATTTGGCGTCGGAAACCGGTTTTTCAATCTAACTAGCCAAACCATGTGTGCTTTGCTACATCATTGCAGACAAATCATGCTTTCTTTTCAATTCCTGTGCTATTAGCTCACTCTCTCCCTATATATATATATATTCAAATTTTCAATCGTTTTTAAAATACTTTCTACTCATCCAATTTTTATTTTTAAAAAATATATAATTTACTATTCTATTTATATAAACATACTACGGTGTAATAAAGATACATTTCACTTTATAAATATTTATTTTCCAGTGAGTATTATTGCTAGTAATTAAAGCTACTACTATATAGAAAATAGCATGTGAACTGTAAAACTTAATCAATATTTCTTATATTCATATGCTTAATATTTTTAAAATTATTATTATATTTTAAACATTTTACACTTTTCTGTGAATCCCCATTCCTATATAAATAATGTCTAAAAAATTCGAGTTTATTTAATTTTAATTTCAAAGAGTTATATGTATTTGAATATTGTTTATACTTTGAGCCCTCTAGAGAAAGTTAACAGCCCTGAGAGTTCTTAACTTTCCAAGCAAAACTAATTAAAATCAACTTATATTATACTTTTAAAATTTTTCTTTCATTATATATAAAGCTAATCCCGTTAAAATATTTTTCACATTTCGTAGACCAACCTGAGATCACAAGTGAAGTTGAAAACATAAAATAAATATAAATTATAGTAAAATAAATACTTTATTATACTTCCAAGTTGTTCTCAAAGGATTTTCTTATGCCTAGGCAGTGGTCAACTTAATTACTTATCCGATTATCTATTAGGAACAGGATTACTTATCTTTAGCTCAGATTCGATGATAATGGTAGTCGTAATGGCTTGACCGGAAAACTTCTTCAGGGAGACGTTGAATCGTTTACCTGAAACCACACTTATTATCTGTAATAATCTAAATTCCGTAGCAGCTCAACGACAATCGACTGTCTATCTCACTTTGGTAAAACTTAACCAGGGAGAAGTTGCGCACTCTATACTTACGTTAGTGATCGCGCGGGATGACGGAGTCAACCCAACCCCTTTTTTACACTTTTTAATTTTCATTGTACATGATAAATTCGTAATTCCAGTCAATAATTTAATTACGTATATTTGCATACCCTTAAGGTATCCGAGTGGTTGCGACGACTTTTTTTTAAATGGAGGTTTGGTAATTTTTTTTATTGTTTATAGATTTGTTTAGTACACATTAAGAACAATATGCTGAAATTAAAAAGATAAAAAAAAATTATTACAACTAAAATGGGAAAAAGTTGACATAAAATAACATAAAAGTGACCCATTCTGTACCGAAGGTTTATGAAAAAATTTTCAATTTTTAATTTTGATGTGTTGCTCTGTTATACTTTTTTGAAATGGCTTTCAGTATAAGAGATATTTTTATTTTTACAAAAACTAGAGTTTTTATCTCAGTTATTATATAAAATTGCTTAAAAAAAACTGAGATTATGTTAACATAAGAGGCAGTAAATTTTGTAATAAAAAAAGTGATTGATAAATCTGAAAGTTAAAACACTTCTACTATTATACAGAACGTACACAAAAAAATTCAGTTAAATATTTTCAAAACTTTTTGAGCAATCACTGGCCCCGTTTGAGTATTTTAAAAAAAAAAACACATTTCGAGTAAAACGCGCTCTAGGTATGACCTCTTGCTTAAAGTAATGGCATCTGCTTTTCTCAAAAACTTGTGTTTGTTCTAGTGAACGGAAAATGATAAATTTGGTATTTTTATAAAGCTAATAAGATTGCTTATAAAATAAAATCATAAAAAAAATGTCCATTTTTTTCAAAATGCACATTTTGTGGGTAGTCGGATACCAAAAACTGATTCATGTCATGAAGAAAGAAATAACTGGTTTATTTTCATTTAAAATGCTACGTCTTTTTTTTATTGCGTCAAATGCTTTGATATTTTTTTCTACTCATTGTTATTTTAAATGTATCAAATGTTAGTATAGATTTTTCAATCAAAGCAATACTCATTTTCTAAGAAAAAATAGTTGAACTTAGAACTGATAAATTTTTTAAATAATTTTCAATAAGCATTCACAAAAAACAGTATTTTGCGTACATCAGTCATGTTAGCACAGAACATCTATACCAAATTTCTTATACGCAGTAAAACGTACTTGTTAATCAAGTTTCATTTTTGTATGAAAATTGTGATAAGGATAGCGTTTTAAAATCCCTTTATATAAATTTTTAAATTGTTCTTTGAGGAGGATTTAATGGTTAGTTTTGTGTGGTATTTTGAGCAGAAAAAAGGTTTTACTAAATGCATATGCTTAGATAAATAGCAAAAAATTGTAAAAACAATTAAATCAAAGATGTTTTGATAATTTTCTGGTTCACTGGTGAGGTCATCATTGTCGCCAGAAATGATGCACCCGATGCCAAACTGGATATTCCCGCAGGTTAAGTTTTATCACCACATTTTCAAAGCAAGATAC
>BMAO01002326.1:0-18623 GCA_019973975.1 Trichonephila clavata
TCACAAAATCCTTCTTCAAATTTCCGAAGGGATTATTTAACGACCGATCTGAAATGAGTTAAGGGATTCTTACTCCTTCCCCAATCGAAAAGCATCCGTCTGAAGACGATGCGCCTGAAAACAGACAAAAAAAACACACACACACACAAAAAAATACATGGACACAATTCAGAGAGAAATAATTGAAAATTGGTTATGCGCGCAGAGCCCAGATAATATAACTCCTCGGAGACACATAAATATACATACATTATAGAAAACTACATAATAGAAATAGAAATTCAAAAAAAAAAAAAAAAACCCAAGAGAATAATACATAGAACGAATACTCCACTTGCATATTAATTAATTTTTTTTTTTTTACTACTAAAAAGAACCTTTAGTGAATATACATAAAAATGAAGCAAACAAAACCCTACTCAGGAATTCTAAGTCTGGAAAGTGCATCTGCATTGCCGTGAGCACTACCCCTTCTATAGGAAACTTTAACATTGTACCTTTGTAAGGCCAATGCCCATCTGGTCAATTTGGCACTGTGAGGAGCACTATTGGTAAGATATGTCAAAGGGTCATGATCTGAAATGACCTGGATTTGTGACCCAAGATCCAAGTGTCAAATTTACGAAGCGCCTCTAACACGCTGAATGCTTCACGCTCGATCGTGGACCATTTCATTTGGGCCAAAGTCAGTTTTTTTGCTAAAGAAAGCAATTGGCATTTCCTCCATATGGTCATTGTGTTGAGCTAAACAAGCGCCAATGGCAGTAGCAGAAGCATCTGTGAATAGTAGAAAAGGGCGAGACAAATCTGTGTATGCAGAGAAGGCATTTTTACAAGTTCCTCCTTAAGTTTCATGAAAGAATCTTCAGCTGACGACTCCCAAGGAATGTCCTTCGGAATGTTCTTTTTAGTCAAGTTAGTTAAGGGCAATACTAACTGTGCGAAGTTCGGGATATAATCTCGATAATAACTCGTGAGACCCAAGAAACTTCTGACTTCACTTTTGTGTAGGTCGACTCAGTTTCCGAATCGTTTCTACCTTTTCAGGATCAGGAGAATGTTTCCTGAACCGACTATGTGACCTAAGAACTTGACGGATTTTCTGCCGAAGGTACACTTTTTCAGGTTCACCTTTAGCCCTATTTTTGCAAAGACTTAAACACCTGGGTGATGTGATCGAGGTGTTCTTCCCAAGTTGTCGAATAGATAGCAACATCATCGATGTATGAGCGGCAGTATTTCCGATGCAAGAACAGAGCATTGTCCATGGACTTCTGAAAGGTGCTTCCAGCATTTTTCATGCCGAAAGGCATAACCTTCCATTGATAATGCCCTGAATGAGTCACAAATGCTGTCAAAGGCTTGGCCTCATCCTTCATTGGGATCTGCCAATAACCTTTCGTCAAGTCTAGTACACTTATGAATCTGGCTTGGCCAATTTCAAAAAGAAGGTCTCTTGCGTTCTGCATTGGATATGCATCAGTAATTGTGACATTATTTAAAAGTCTATAATCTACACAGAGTCTTACGCTTCCGTCCTTTTTAGAGACGCATACGATAGGGTGAGCCCATTCACTTTCACTAGGCTCAATCAGTCCTAATTGAAGTAACTCGTTAATTTGTTTATTTACTTCTTCTTGAAGGGCTATCGGTATGCGATAAGGTTTCAGTTTCTTTGGAACGTAATCGGGCATTAAACTCACTGAATGTCCTTTTACCTTAGCAGAGCCTGGAACAGAGCTAAATACGTCTGAGAATTTAGAGAGGAGGTCCGCAAGCTGATGTTTTTGAGAATTTTCTAGACCAGAAGAGCTGTCCATTACATGGTTGTAAATGTCATTGACGTCCAATTCTACTGTATCAGTAGGGGCATAATGAAGTTCTCCAAATTCATCATCTTGGTCAAATATAAGACCTATTTGCTCAATTCTAGCTATGTACGGTCGTAATTTATTGAAGTGGAGTTCTTTTTCACTTCCATCGTCCATTTTTACTCTCGCTGTATGTGGTCTTGGTAGTTCTATGATAGATGCAGGACCCATCCATTTTTTTAAAAGCTTGTGAGATGACGATGGGATAAGTACCAAAACCTGGTCACCAACTGCCAAACGTTTTTCTCTAGACCTAAGGTTGTATCTACTTGCATATTCGGCTTGTGCTTTTTCAGAGTTTCCTCTTGCCAGGTTATGAGCCTGTTTCAATTTTCCAGTTAAGTCTCTCAAATATTCCTCAACGGACTTTGAGCTACCAGTAGGAATTTCTTGTCACCTGTCCAAACCTCCTTCAATAGTTTCAATGGGCCGTTTGGTAGCCGACCGTAAACTAGTTGGTATGGCGAGACGCCTATTGTGCTATGTGGCACTTCCCGATACGCAAACATGAGGTACGGAAGGTGAGAATCCCAATTATTTCCGTTTTCCTGGATATTTTTATTCAGCATTTCTTTTAGAGTCCGGTTCCAACGCTCTACAGCCCCATGCTCTCCGGATGTCCTGGAGTAGCGAATCTTGGAGCTATTCCCAAAACGTCCTCGAAGGCTTCAGTCAATTCAGCAGTGAAATTTGTTCCCTGATCAGTGCAAATAACTTTTGGGAACCCAGTTTGGGTGAATATCTTCATTAAAACTTCACATGTTGTTTTTGCCTTGATATTCCTAACCGGTATGGCCTCTGCCCATCTAGTGCAAATATCAACTGCACAGATAATAAACTTATGACCTCTGCGAGAGGATGGCTCCAAAGGGCCAATACAGTCGACACTCCATACTTCAAATGGGTTTTCCGGTCGAACTATGGGTGTTATGGGAATTCTATCCCGGTAAGTGAGCCCTCTTCTAAGCTGACAGGTCTTGCAGCTTTGACAAAATGACCTTACATCTTGTTTGAGTTTAGGCCAGAAGAAGGAATATTTGATGCGCTGTTTAGTTTTACTCTCACCTAAATGTCCAGCTAAAGGTATTTCGTGGGCCACTTTCATAACTTCTTCTCTTTTGCAGGTGGGAAGGACAACTTGCTTTACATCTTCACCGCATATTGACTCAGTGTGTATTAAAACTCCATCATCAATTTCGTACGCATTTTGTTTGTTCTTAGCCTGGCTCCAGACTGGTCCCAATGACTCGTCCATTCTTTGAAGTTTAACAAAAGAAGATTTCGCCAAATTTGTTTCCGATGTCTCGGTCTCTTGCCCTAAGGCTAAAGTAGATAGTTCTTCCTCACTTTCCAATTGTATATCTTTACCCTTGGTGCATTCAAAATCTCTCTGATTTTCAAAATCAAATAACTGAACATTTTCTAAAAGAATCTCATAAGCGGTGGCGCTAATCAACATGTCGTTGACGAGTTTCTTAGACACAGCGCACATGATTGGCACCGAGCCATGCTTTCCGTCGTCTATTTTTAGGTTAAATAGTTTAAGAGCAGCTATTTCCTTTTCACCAAATGCCGAAATGATTTGGATAGTTCCCTCACCTTCTCCACAATCCTTACCGATCAAGTCTTCGCGTAAGACTGATATTTGTGCTCCTGTATCGATTACTGCTTTTATGGACGTTTGTCCACATTTGATATCAACAAATTGAAGATCATCAATTCCATTCCTTGTGTTGATGGGAACGGAGACTGGTATTGAGACTCTAGCAGTTACCACTTCCTTAGTAGATTCTAGTTCAGTTCCCTTAGCAGTAATTGTGTTGCTTCTGGCATTGCGAGGTGGTGTCTTTCTTGTATTTTTCGGGCATTCCCGAGCCAAATGTCCTACATTCTCGCAAATAAAACACTTAGGCTTAAACCCTCTACTTGTTCCCGTGTTTGACTCTACCGGCAATTTAGTTTTCCTAAAAAATGGTGCATCTTTTGGCTGCAGATTAGCGCCCTTATTATCCGAGACAAACTTATTATTTGTCGGCCTGTACCTCGCATCATTCGAGTGGGCTCCCCTTACATTAGCCCTCACGCTTTCGTATTCGTCTAGCTTATCAGCTAAGTCTCCTGGAACAATTGATTTAACCCAGTTGTCAACAAACTGTTCTCTTATGTCACCAGGGACACGTCGTTTCAGCTGATCTGTAATCATGAGATTCTTCAACCCTTCAAAATCATTTACACCAATACCTCCAAGCCACTCTTCAAAATAGCTGGTTATTTCGAAAACAAAATCACGCCAAGATTGAGCTGGATTCCGCTGGTGTTTTACAAACTTCTGCCGAAAAATTTCAGCACTAAGTTTGAAGCGTTTCAGCAATAGACCTTTAATATAATCATAGTCGTCAAATTTTTCTTCTGCTTCACGAGCCATTAATTGATTAATTTCACTTGGCATAAGAGCCAAAAGAGCTGACACCCAGTGTCTTTTCTCGATGCCAACCCTCTTTGCCTGTCGTTCGAACAAGGTCAAAAACAAAACTATGTCCCCATCTTTCATCTCAAATTTGGGTACAACTTTCGTTAACTCATAGATGCTAACCTTAGCCTCAGGTGTACTAGTTAACCCCTTAAGCCTTTCATTCTCTAACCGTAATTTTTCTAACTGAAATTCGCGATCAAGCCTTTGATTCTCTTTCTCAAATTCTTGTTGCTTAAGAACCATTTCCTGTTGCTCTCGAAGCCTTCTATTCTCAATTTCTTGTTGTTCTCGAAGCTTTCTATTCTCAATTTCTTGTTGTTCTCGAAGCTTTCTATTCTCAATTTCTTGTTGTTCTCGAAGCTTTCTATCCTCTATTATAACTGTGAGTTGATTTTTGCTAAACTCCTCATCATAATCTGGGTGTGTGGTAATTAGTTTACTCAAATCTGAAATTTTCATATTATCCCCCACATTAAGGTTCAGCTCCTCTGCCAATAGCCTAAGATCCTCCTTTCGTGCCTTACCTAAGTAAGCCATTTTTACTACTTGTTTACCTATCCACTCAATAATAAAATCAATAAAATGAGGGAAAAAACTTTTGTTACAACTATTCCTCACAATATGTAACTAAACTACAACTTCACATTCAAGTTATGTCATGTAATAGTAATGAATTCTTAAGTACCCAAATACAAAATCAACCATTGTTTAGTATAAACATAGGCAAGTATTATGTCATAATTAATTAAATCACAAATAAAATAGAGTAAAACATGACAATCTAAAAAAAAATCACAATTCATACTCTATCTCAATCTTAGGTAAAGAAAAATTTATAGAATGAAATTTTATGACATGGGAAACAAAACAAAAAAAAATCAAAATTTCACAAAGTTAGAAAATATTATCTTTCGAAAACAATTTCACAAAACTCTTACTAAAACGAAATGTTTTGCTTTATAATTCACTAAATAAAAAAAAAGGATCACACAACATAAAAAAATGATTTATGGTATAGAGGCTATTATTGGTTCACACACACGTGCCATGCATCGCTACAATGGTTTGCATGTTTCATATAACTTCACAGCATTGCTACTACATTCAGATTACTCGTAAAATAGTCTTTGGAATACAATATATTTCAACCAAATATTTCAATTAACACTGTCGTATTAATTTTTTTTTTAAAATTTAACTCTAAATATGAATAACTGAAACGAAACTAATTTCAAAATTAATTCGAATCTAATTACTCTCAAAACTCTCGTATGAAAGACCAATTTAACACAAGAATACAGTAAATAAAATAAACAAATGGTTCTTATACTTTTAATACACGTCGAAACCTGTCGAATACTGTCGTATCCAACAAGTTTACACTTTAAAATACTGATGTATTTCAACAACCAAACAAAATTAATTGGCTAAAATACTTAACACATGTTGTGTTATTTACTAAATTTGCCGAATACTGGCGTATCCAACGAATTTATTACATAGAATACTGATGTATTCAAACAACAAAATTTAATTAACTAGTATACTTAACACATGTCGTGTTATTTACGAAATTTGCCGAATACTGGCGTATCCCAACAAATTTATCATTTAGAATACTGATGTATTCAACCAACAAACAAAATTTAATTAACTAATATGCTTAACACATTTCGTGTTATTTACGAAATTTTTCGAATACTGCCGTATCCAAAACAGGATTACCATTTGTACTACTAATATGGCAAAACGTAAGTAAGCACTGGCGTGCAAAAAAAAAACATTTTTTTTTTTACATATTCATTTAGAGAACTCGTACACATAAACACATAAATTAATGTTTCATTTCTCTCTGATCACAATTGAGGAGTCATATTATAGAAATGAGGCTCTTACCTTATTTTTTTTTCCAAAAAGGATTACTTCCGTTTTGTTCCGAGTGCTTTATTTTATTTCCCGCTAATTTAATATCCTCTGGTAAGATCCTTTTAGACTACGCCAATAAAGTTCTTTCATCCTCTTCAATAAACACACATTAGTTATGTGGCCAAATTGATCTTTAATTTAACAATTATTTAAACATATACACCCGACATCACAAAACGGCACGCGACATCACCAACCGGCACGACACTTAACCAAAACTAACAGCGTTCTGATCCTCCGCGCAACTCCTTTGCGCAGCTCACAAAATCCTTCTTCAAATTCCGAAGGGATTATTTAACGACCGATCTGAAATGAGTTAAGGGATTCTTACTCTCACTCCATACAAGTATCTTTTGGAAAGCTTTCAACGACACCATCAGTACGGTCGGCCAGTTAAATATACGTTTCTACTCACGAGGTAATTTAAAATTGCTAGTCCTGTAAAATATCTGTCGGTGAATAAATGGGTTACTTTTGCTGCTGGTATAGTACCAACCAAATGTTTCACAACTGCTCCTTCCAAACCATATAATTTCTAGTCTTCTACTGGAACTGCATCAGCTCCTGTGTAAATTAAAAAAATCCAAACAAGCCCATCTGGTGCAGCAAGTACAATTTTTTTTTAATCCTACAGGGTTTGGCTTCGATGGTAAGTATTGTCTCATAGGGCATCTGCCAGAGAACGGCATCATCTGTTCATCAATTGACAGACATTCTGTTCTAGGAAGTTTCAAACAGGCATTTCTAAAAAATTTTAAAATCAGAAGCGCTTTCTGGAATATTTTCAAAGTCTGTATCATTAATATCGGAAAGTTCACCATCGCTTTGTACAAACTATTCTTGGATTTACTAAAAAAAAAAAAAAATGAAAACCATACATAGCGTCGCCGCTCTACTTCGATTCTAAGGTACCCAATTGGGTACTTTTGTTTCAAAGTGAAAGAAATCGTAAATAACCACAAAGTAAATTTCTAAAAATGCATATAGAATAAAGCTTATACACTTCTTAGTTGCAAAAAACAGTAAAAACCTAATTATTATATTTATTAATATTAAAAAAATGAATCAACTTCCCAGTAGCCGGTTGAGTCACCATTTTCTTCAGTTTCTCTACTTTAAAGCTGTATGAATCATTTTGTCTTCAGTGTGGTGCTGACATCTCTTAGCAGGCATTAAATTGGAGTTTTGCCCAATTGGGTATTCTGGGACTTAAGTCGAATAAGCCTTTTTTATTGGAATAAATGCTAATCTACGAAAGTCCCCAAATGGGTACCGAGGGTCCCAAGAGGATAAAATCCAGTTTTCTCAAATTAAGAACCAAATTGCTTCTTTACGGAAGTTATAAGATCTGTCCTGACTTATGCATCGGAGGCTTGGCCATTGACTTTACGAGACGAGGAAGCTTTGGAAGTTTTCGAGAGAAAGATCTTACGCTGCATTCTTGGTGGGATCCAAGAGAGTAGATCATGGAGAAGAAGATCTAACTTATATAGAACTCTACAAAATTTACGAACAACCTTGATATTGTAAAATTTGTCAAAATACAGAGACTTAAATGGGCTGGAATGAATGAAGATCGTTACTGCAAGAAAATCTTTCTGTCAAAGCTCGAGGGAAATGGATCTCGGGATCTTTATCCATCTTATTGGACCCCCATTAAGATGGATAAAATAATTACTTATTATTATGATAGGCAGGTTTTAACACTGGTTGCCATTATCTTATTTTTCAAGTTCACGAGAGAAAGCGAACTTTGCTTGTAAAACTCAGTTTTACAACAAAGGGTATATTGTTGCAAAGAAAGTGACATATATAATATTGTTTCAATATTTAAAACAGCATTTTGATATCACGAAACGTCAACCAATTTTGAAATTTAAATGAAATCATCCGTAAACCCCTGTGCAATGTATTACAAAATTTTTCAAAATAAGTAAATAAATGAATAGCTTGTTGAACTAAATTATGTTTGAAAAACACAAAATATCTGCTGGAAGAAGTTTAACATCATGATAAAAAAAAAATAATAAATAAAAAATAAGGAACATGAAAATTTGTTTTCACGCAATATTTTATTATAAGTCATTTATTTATATTATCATCGCTGATTGAAATAATGTTCTGGGAAAACGAATTTTTCTCGAATGAATTCTAATATTTAAATTTGTTTTATTTACTTTAAATTAATGGCTTAGATCTCTGAGTCCCTATATTTACACATAATGAGTTTCCGAAAGTATTAATGGAAAATAAATGTAAATATAATGTTTTGTTGGTTTTAGGTAAACATTTAGCAATTGTACCGTTAATTGTAATATCTATATAGTTACAAAATGTAAGCATGTTTATATTGCGTTAATATAAAAAAGTCTAACGATTGTTGCATTTTCCTTTCGTCAAAATGAATTGAACTATTGATTACAAAATTTCAAAAATTACATTAAAAATATACACAGTTGTAAAAATACAAAAATTTACTTTCTGTTATTGTTTACAGCATGCTGTAATAATTAAACTATAAATGATGAAAATGATATAGTATATTTTAAATTATTCTGTATTTCAGCAATTATTACAAAACGAATTTTTTAAGTTTGAGTATCAGAAATTAGCAGTAAAAAATTAAGAAATAGGCAAAAATAATGTAAATGTTTCCTGTTTCTTTTATGAACTCTTTCTGTTGAAATTCAATTCCAAAAAATGAACGAAACCGTCTTACGTTAAATAAAATCACGCAATACAGATTTTTCTTACAAACTATAAGAGCTTCTTCGGAGAAAACGCTGATATGTTTTAATACAGTTATCTTATTGAGCGAAGTTTTACTTAAACAATAGGGTGCATAAAATCGGATTAATATGCAAATATTACTTCAGTTGAAGTTCACAGAATCTTCTGCTTGTATTATGTCCAGATCCTTCCTTTTGTTGATATTCGGTATTAATTTCGTTTGTATCGAAGGAGTAAGTATATTTTCAATCATTCATTTTTTTATTTTTCAGTTACTAATGTGAAATATTCCTTTTATTTCTAGGAAGCAAAGTACGCTTTGCTATGCACATAAATCTTAAACTCAATATTATTAATTTACTACTTCAAAGATTGTTTGTTTATGAACTGAAGTTAATTCAATTTGTTTCAATGTTTCATAAAAACTGAAATTTATTCAAAATTTTGGTAATTTAAAAAAAAATTATTTATGTATTTTTTATTTATTTATTTTATCTGTCAACTTTTTTTTTATATTTATTTTATATGTTTACTTGAATAGAATGACATTCAAGTATCTGGCAACCACTTTTTTGTCAGCCGGCATAGGCTATAAATTCACGTATCTGGCAAAAGTTTTATTCAGTTTTGTATAGATATATGATTCGAATCTAGGAATGAAGTTAGGTTAAAATTCAGTTTTTGTGTTTGATGAAATTTGATTCTTGATTGCTGCTCAGAGTAATAGTTAATTTCAAATAGCAAATTTTTAATTTTATATACAGTATATATACAGTTTTAAAGATATTTGTTGAAACGTATTTATAAGTATTACAATTTCTTGCTACTGAGAAAACTACAACACTTTTTATTCTATTAAGATATTTATAAAATATGATGGTTATGAAATGTTTCAGATTTAAAAAATGTTCACTTTTAGAGCAAAAGATAGACACTGCGTAACTACATTTTAAAAGCGAAAATAAATAAATAATAAAACAAGAAGTATTAACAATTTTACTGCAGATAAAGAATTTCGAATTTTTGGTTCAAAATGGTAACTTCCGAGCCACATTATTTTTTAAATAACCGGAGATAAACAAATCTGTCGAACAGTTTAAAGTATTATATTCTTTAGAGAAATGAAATATTTATTATTTTCAATGGTGAACAATAAAGATAGAAACCAGGAATCATTTTCATGATGAATTTCAATTTTTCGAAAACTATTGATACTGTTTTAGAATTAGTACGTACACACCAAACGTCTTTTTGGTAGAGTTTTGAGATTGCGCCAAATTATATTTTGCCGCCCAATAGTTTTCAATCCAAGATGGCGGCTTAGCACTAAGAACTCGATTTGAAAATAATTTAAAAGAATGGCTTATTCCTGACGAAAGAGTTTAATATTATATATATTTTAAAAGAAGCGAAAATGATATGCAAGAATGAAGTTTCCTTTTTTGTGAAAATCGCTTAGAAAAAGACGTTACCAGGATTTTTTTAAAAAAAATAGAATTTAGGCATTCTAGAAAAAAAGGAGAGAAAATATAAGAAATGGAACGTGGGGAAAACGGAATAGATATATAATAACGGCTAAGAAAATTTCGAGTTCTATATGAAATTTATCGAATAAGGAACGCTTAAAATAATTCATTAATCAAAAGTAAAATTGAAGTAATATAAAGTGGGAATTTCGCAATGTGCTGCCAGTAAAAAAAAAACGTTACACTTGATAGATGATTTACTGTGACCACGCAAATTTACACCGTAACATACACAATAAAATATATGGTCGTCAAATGTCTTTTTTTTTTTTTTTGTCTGTAAAATTTTTCCTTTAGCTGGTTTATACTTATATTTCTTGACGACCCAAATGAACGAAATCTTAGTCAAGAAGTGAGATAGGAAAAAAAAAAAAAAAACTCTTAAAAAACAAAATAGACAAAAAGTGCAAATTCGGCAATTCTTTTGGTTCATAAAAACTGAAAGTCGACTCCTCATATTCTTTTATAAAAATGATCCTGATTCTCACCAATAATATTCGAAATATGCATGCTCAAATACCCGATAGAAGACGAGAGCTGCCTTCTAGACAACGCAAAGCATAGAAATGGTTAAATTTGTGCAAGAATATTGCATTAAATTCGTCTGAAACTCTTAGAGTTGGCACCATAAAAAGAAATCTGTAACAGCCCATGCCTGTAACTGAAGTTCTAACGCCACCTGGTGTGTGCTATGGTTTTTAAGATGCCGGTTCCGCCCTCTGTCTTCTCGTTGTACGTGTGTGTGCGTGTTTGTGTAACATCTTTTACGTAGTTATTCTGGTTCCTGTGATGTGTCCTTCTGCTGTCCACCCAAAATAAAAAGGGTTTTTAACCTACCATAATGAATCTTCATTCAAATACTCCAAAATGCTCTACACTCACGCATGCAAGGCGTTACAAATCAATAAAAATTAATTATAATATACATAATAAGAATGGCAACTACATTACCAAAGGTAAAGAATCAAGGTAACCATATTGTAATATTATCAGCCAACATGGCGGATATCAACAATAGCTTGGTGCGTAGCATACTAATATCAAATTAGTGCTACAATATATCGGATCTTATGTTATTTTAAATATTTAAGGTTTTAATTACTCACATAAATAAAAAAATTTTTTTAGGCTAACTTTGGATTTGGGATTATAACAGACCAGACAGAAATAACAAAGGATACACTAAAACTTTGTGGATGGGAAAAATGCAAAAAAGATCAATGCTGCATTGGAACATTCTTTATAGGATATTGCTTGGATACTCCAGGGAAAGGTAATGTTTTTGTGAAACTAATTTGTTATCAGTTCGCTTCGCTCCAAACGTCTTTTTAGCGCGGTTTTGAAACCACGCTAAAAAAGATTTTGTTTCAACTTAAGAGTTGAAATAAAGTAAATTGAAAATTTGCAACTTGCACTCCCTTAAACGTTTTAGTTTAACGATGCTATCTCAATTCACTTCAACTTCCCCTCTAATGGTTTTATTTATTTTCTCTAAGATGCTTTCTTCGCTCGCTCATAAAATTCATAAATTAATATTTGTAACACAAAGATTTTAAATCAAATCCATCAAAGAAATATGGTTCTCAGATTTTCTTCTTATTGTGTTCTTCAGACTTATTCTTTTCTTTTCTCGAATGTTTCCTCAGACACGACAAAATATTCTAATGGGTACTCTGAATATACTATACTTTAAAGTTGAGAATTTTGGATTTGTTTTCTCAATACCAAAAACCTGCAAATATTGGTAAATGAGCTTGAATGTGACAAGACTTTTAGTTAAAGGGGAATCGTGTGGTTGATTTTCATGCAAGATAAACATTGCTCAAAAATAGATGTTGACCCAAATATAGGGAACTTTTCTGTCAATCTGGTTTTCTAACTGTCTTGGAAGGCAAAAAAAAAAAAAAAAAATCTTTGCGAACCGCTTGTGGCCAGCGAGTCGCTGTTTGTCCACCCCTGTTTTAGACAATCTGCTGTCTCTTTCAATTTATACGAATAAAGAGAGAATTAATTTGAACTTTGTGCTGTAATGATTGATTTTCTTATAAAGCATTAGCGAGATTTAATATATAAGTAATTAAAGAATAAAGAGCTGAAAAAATCCTAGAATGCTTTGAAGATACATCTGAAAATATACACTTGGATATTTTCTAAATCTACTAGGTATATGCTTTACAGATATTTTCCTATCGGTAAATCTGAAGACGCTCGACTTACAGTTCCCTTTCATAAACGAGAAACCATCTTTTAAGAGTAACATGATGTTCTCACTAGAAAATCAATTTCTTATATTTTCGAATTTCTTTCCGCTGCTATTGGACTGAAATGAGGAATCATACTGCTGAATATGTCAAGGAAGACTTCGAAAGTACAAGATATAAGGCCGCCAACTTTTGAACTTTTGCGAAAGCTTGTTCTAGCACGTTTTGAGGGCATATTTATTGATCTTTTTGAACCACTTCCAGAAGCTGTGTTAGTATGAGATAGGATGGAAACTGTGCTACTAGATGGGGATTGAGCTTGTTTTCTAAAATAAGAGACAGATAAAAAGCGTGCTCTCACATTGCTGAATGAAGAGTACTACTGTATGATTTGCCTTTTTAATTGAGTTGTTACAACGGGGTATAATCTTTTAGCAATGTAAAACACAGTTATGTTAACATAGACCTTAGACCAAGATCTGATACACTATCTGGCCAAAAGTGTCCGGACACCCCTTAAAAAAGTGGTTCTGGCGAGTGACGCAATTTGATACGTAATTGAAAGCTATAAAAGTGTTGGTAGTGGTTTGTCAGATTGTATTTATGCGTTTGTGAGGCAATGAGTAAGTCAAAAAAGCTTAGTGAGTTTGATTGTGGCAGTATAGTGGGATGCCACTTTTGTGGGAAATCAGTTCGTGAGATTGCGGACATTCTACAGAAGCATGAATCTACTGTGAGTGATGTAATTGTGAAGTGGAAACGTCGAAGCAGGGAAACGGCAGAAAAACGAACCGGTAGGTCGAAAATACTTGGTGAATGCAGCCGCAGAACTCTGAAAAGGGTAGTGAAACAAAATCGCAAGTCCTCGTTGGTGGAAATTTCTCAGGAGTTCAAAAGTTCATCAGGAATTAGTGTTAGCAGCAGGACTGTCCATCGAGAGTTAAAAAACTTGGGATTCCATAGTCGTGCAGCCGCTCACAAGCCAAACATCACTCCACCAGAATGCGAAGCATCGATTGCAATGGTGTAGAGCTCACCGTCATTGGAGTGTGGACATGTGGAAAACTGTTCTTTGGAGTGATGAATCACGCTTTACAGTCTGGCAGTCGGATGGACGCGTCTGGATTTGGCGGATGCCCATCGAACGTTTCTTTAGTGACTGCATTGTGCCGACTATTAAGTTTGGTGGTGGAAGCATAATGGTTCGGGGGTGTTTCTCTCGTGGTTTGGCCTAGGTCCGTTAGTTCCTGTGATTGGAAACATGAACTCTGAGATGTATGAGGACATTCTGGACAATGCTGCACTCCCCCAACTCTATGGCAATATTTCGGGGAAGGCCCATTTCTCTTCCAGCAGGATAACTGCTCCATTCACACATCGAGGCTTGTACAGACGTGGTTTGACGAAATGGGTGTTCAAAAACTGGACTGGCCTTCTCAGAGCCCCGATCTAAATCCCATAGAACACCTTTGGGATGAATTAGAGCGCAGATTACGTAGCCAGCCAAATCGACCACTCTCACTGCAAGCACTCACTTCAGCTGTGATGGACGCCTGGAAGGCAATTCCTATGGTCACCTATCAAAAATTGGTGGAAAGTCTTCTCAAACGTGTGCAGGATGTCATCCATGCAAAAGGGGGACCAACATCATATTAATATGTGCCTCAGGACGCTCTAAGTCCATACCACTGGGTGTCCGGATACTTTTGGCCAGATAGTGTATCTGGGTATCCTGCACACGCAAATCTAATGGAGCACAATAATCACGATTTTAAACCATGTTTGGAGATTTTAATTGGAAATCGACATATTTTTGGTTTGAGAAACTATCTTGAATAAGAGATTTACCATGAATACTGCCAGATGCGTGGTTGCCGGAAAAGCTCTTGCTTTTTGACTTTTTCAAGAGAAATATGGGCCTCGCCAATAATTTAAGATCTATCATCAACAATTATAATTTTATACGTAAAAAAAATCACGATTTATCTCAAATTTTTTTCCAGAACTGTATATAAGGTTAAGATAACGAAAGCACAAGACTGAGAAGGAAAGAATAAACAGATAGACACTGAAAGCTTCTGCCAGTACACATGTCCAGAGGTGTTACATGAGTACAGCTACTTCCAGTCAGTCTGTAGGTCTAATAGCTGAAAAAGATTTTTTTTTATTTATAACGCCCCCGTAACTCCCTTGTGGGTCAATTTTTGAAAACACCTCTCTAAGCTGATCTCTGCTCAGCAAAAGTAACATATTGTTACAAATTTTGTGTAATGAATTCTTAAAACTATAAATGTAAAGACGGTCGACTCTAGCTGATTCAAACTTAAGATAATACGAACCTCTCGCTAATTCGAATTATCTGCTCAGCCCTTAAAAAATATCTTAATATTTCGAACTAAACAATACATTTTGGTACACTCAATATTTCGAAGTAAAATTTGTGGCTGGTCAGAATACAACACGCGATAATTTGAAGTGATCTAATAAAACTCTCGACAATTCAAACATTCACTATAATGTATTTAGTAGCAAACAAGTTTGGTGTTGTATTGTCTCTGCTTGTCTCCCCTGTAATGTAGCCACGTTGATGACCATCGAAGTTGACTCCGATAATTCTGACAGAAGCTAAAAGAGTGTCATTAAACAAACTCACATCCTTTTTCTTCAAAATCGTGTTGATACGGATTTTTTTCAAGCTTCATTTATTCTAGAAAAATCTATTGACAAAATTAGATTGAATACCATAAAACAAAAAAAAAGATAACAGATTTTTTTCGTAAAAAAAATTAATTACTTTTAAGCTTACAGAACTTTTAACTTCTGCGTAATATTTATGCTGTATAATATGTGTATTTTACAATAGTTGCTTATTGCTTGCAGTTATAGATAATATGAAATCTAAACCAGTAAATAAATTGAAAAAAAAGCTGCTTCTATTTCTATTTTTTATTTTTATAATAAATGCAATCATTTTAAAAAGGTGTGGCCCTCTGATAGCCTCTGCTCCCACAATGTGGGCCTCAAGCGGAAACAAGTTGCCCACCCCTGCCCCACATGACGCTCATTCCAAGTTGCAATTTTTATTACTAATTTTATTAGGCATTCATCTACTGTTGTAAAAACGATAAACTGCAAGATAGTTTTGGAATTTTTATTAGATTTATATTTTTGTTTCTTTTGAAGTACACATTTATAATATTTGGATAGTCTTTAAAAAAAAAAATTCAACTTTTACATGCGTATCTCAAAGACATATTTCGAGAGATGCGTATAATCTTTATAAATCGAAAGAACTTAGGATTTGAATTTAATAGAGTCATTGCCTTTAGAATAACAATGTTTTATGTGCAAATAAAAATCTACATTCAACCTCTTTTATATGTCATGTCGTCACGGTGGCTTAGAGATAGCGTGTTCACCTTGTTAGTCCAAGGTTGCGGGTTCGATCCCGTTGGAGTCGAGATGCGAAAATTGCAGGCACGCATGTCGTATGATTATGCGGCATGTAAAAGATCCTTGATTTTTTATATGGCTCTGGTTCTCTAGGCAATATTTAGAATCCGACGCCATTTTGAATTGAAATAAATTCAAGTGTCTAAATCTGGTTGCGAGAGCCACCACTAGAGGGTGCCACCATGAAACGACTCCCACATTTGGTGACTTGATGGGTTTTGCAAAGGCTTGCAAGATATGCTGCTCATTAAGACAAATCTTTTCTTTGTTATTTAAATGTTTAATATTTTTATTACTACGGCTAGCCTAATATTGTTAATATGGTTACATTTTACTTTTATTTGTCTCTTATCTCTCACAGGAAAGCCTTGTGCCAAACATTCTTTCGCCTACGAAAATTATTTTTGTGGCAGGTGCGCTTCGAACTTGGATTGCGTGAGTACACATTTTATGTACTGATAAACATTTTTTTTTTCAAGTCAATTACATCTTAAGTTTAACTTAATGTTCATATTTCATCGTGTGCCACATTGGTACAGGGAAGATAAAAACTCTATAATCCATTTAAAATTATTTTCTATGATAGAAATATTTTAAGAAATCTAAATCAGAGAGGAAGTTTTCACATTTTTTGTTGTATGATAGTGGTAGCCGGATGTTGATGGTCGCGAACTCGTGGCTATCGTTGCCTAGCCGCAGGTTCGAGCCCTAGTACCACTGAAGACCAGCCATATAGAAGGGCTGATGCATGTTAAATATGTCAAGCCTCAAAGTTCACTCTCTGGCTTGATGAATAAGTTAGGAGAGCGTATGCCAGCTCAGATGTCATCCTCATCATTTGAACAGTAGCTCAAAACTACATCTCGCCAAACCGCCAGGTCCGTCACCAATAGCCTTCGTGTTGCTTGAGAGTGCAATGTAAATCATATGAAAATCAATTAATGTTGTAAAGATAATTTGTTTTTCTGTATCTTTTATAAAGTCCTTATTAAATGGTAAATGTATAGATTTTGAATGTACTTGTACTTCTGGTTGTAATACAAGGTCTGCTCAAAAAGTTTTCGTCCTTCGTCCTCCTTCACTAAATAAAATGGAGGCGCGTGACACCTTTTTTAGCTTAAAAGCAAAACGTTTTGTACGTAAAAGTGTAATTGCAATAAATTGCTCTTCATTTTACTGAATTGTTATATGATTATATATATATCCTTTTTTGTTTACTACAGATTAAAGGGACTTGTACGGCAAGAGGCGATTACCTGTGACTTGGGCTCTTGTTGAATTCTACCTATTTTTATATAAACATATTTCTTTCTGAATATTTTTTTGATTACATGTGTTTTACAATAAAGAAAATATTAAAAACTACGTAGTTTGTTTCTTTTGTCGTTGATCTTTGAAATTTTGAGTTTAATGTTACTTAAAAATGAAATTATCAGAATTTTTACAAGAAAAGTTCAAATGAATTAAATAAGGAATTATTTTTAAATTTGTTATGCAGTTCTCATAAAGTTCCTGCCTTTTCATATTTCTTTTCGAATTTTTATTCATAATATTGCAATCTAATCAAAACGAATAGAAAAGTCGATATACAGGGTGGTCCCAAATTCACGGTACAAATTTTAAGGATAACTACCGGACACTATAACAATCATTTAACATTGTAAATTAATGTATGGGAGCAAGTGACACGGTGAGGCACAAACACAAAAAAATAAGAAACGAAAGGGAAGACAAAGTGTTTATTCAAATCGTCGTTGACAAGTGTACTGTTTACAAAAACGGTTCATAACTGTTCAGCACATGAGCGATGAAGTCCAGCTGCAGCGCACATTGCTGTACAACCCACTAGTAGTGGAAGAAGATAGTCTGCCAGATTCAAAGTTTGTACTCGCTGAAAATGGAAGATGTGTAAGCGAATTTCGTTTAACACTCTACAAACGGTCTGATGACTCCCACTGAATGATGAGCAACAGCTCTTGTATTTGACTCTGGTCTATCAATCACAACATTCAAGATACCTTCTTCCAAGCTGGTACTACGTACAGGTCTTCGTCGATCAGCATCGTCTGGTGACGTGGAACGAACGTGTTTCACAAAGATGATGATGTAACCGCTGTAAAAGGCTGCGATCTGGCATTCGTCGATCAAGAAACTGCTCGTGATGTATTAGTAGAGCAGCTCTGCTCTTTACCATTTTCATGGTCGTACATGTAATGCATGTGTCTGCATTTTCAGCATACGTAAAGTCTTCCATCGTAGACGTCAGCACAGTTGTGAATGGGGCTTTCACTTACTGAGATGCATCATGTTGAACGGCGGCTAGACATCTACTGCCCCATACCTGCAACGCAATCAACCAATAACTCCATTTCTCTTTCCTTTTATTTCCCCTGTTTGCGCCTCACCGAATCACTTGCACCCGTACATCCCTATACAATAGGAG